>JAECUM010040656.1:0-17521 GCA_016617855.1 Megalonaias nervosa
CAATCGCTCGTGTTGTTTTATGAACCACCACACCCATTAAGATAAACGGTTTTATGTCTAGCTGCAGGATCATATACAGATGGTGCCGATGACAATCTTGGTATTTGATTGTTCTTGTAATATGTTTTCGCAATTTCAACATCGGGAGATTCAGAATAACTAATTATATCTTCACGTTTTATTCTCCATTCGCCCCATGATGCATGATCGTTAATACGCAATTGTTTTAACGGATCCGCATATGTTTTATTTATATAAAATGAATCTGTCGCGACTTTGACTGCGTAACGAGGAAATATGTTTATCATAGATAATAAATTTATCGAAACGTACGCTAGCATCGAAGATCTTAAATGAGTAAACTGCGGTGACTCGCCATCAGTATAGCTCACAATTGTACCTAATTAAGTTCCGTCTGATAAATAAGCATTACTGCGACCTATAAATGTGTTTTTCTCCGTTGTATCAGCGATTATAAAATCGAGTTCATCAGCGTCCATGATTAATCTTGTACACGCTCGTTTATGATCGTATGATCCTCCTTGCGTGAATTTACCGATATTTTTTCTGCCGAGATCTTTTGCAAATTTCTCATCACACTCTCTCCTGCATTCACTAACAATATCATCTTCATAATTGGGAAAATCTCTTTTAGCATCATTAAATACATCCGGTTCTGGCAACCAAACTTGTTTCTACAAGCGGTATGATATAATTGCTTCACTTACGCATAACGACATTAAAATTAAAATTTCAGCATCAAGCATATACTTTATTAGTACTATTGGAGCCCAACGTCGCTCTGAAAAATGTTTTGCAAACCACGCATAAACAATCGGATGGAGATCCTTGTAAAACTCGAACGACTCTACACAAGCAAATCCAGTTAAATCAGCAGGTAAAGGCCCGTTTATCGCTACTCTGGTCATCTCGTGTGTGGGATGTCCAAATCTCTTAAAGTATTCAGAACATTCTCCGTATCCAAGAAAACTTGCAGGATAACACGCTACCATATTAACCGAGATAACGTCATTATAATCGTATTTAGTATTCCACAATCCACCGTGTCCGTATCCGATACAGCTTTTCTGGACATCTTCAAGAAATTCCAATCGTGTCGGCCTCCATGAATTTTTCTCCTGAGCGTAGTGAACAGCAATTGATGGAACGGTAAAACAGTTATCAAGTAATTGTTCAACCTTAATATCATCAGATGTGTATTTACGCCAAAGGCGTTGTGCAAGATTTTTCATTTCCTCATGGAGAGATTCTGTACGATAAATGTCGCCATTAGACCGTACAAACTGATCATGATAATCATATTCCGAACTCTGAAACAGCCAAACAGATACAGGGTCAATTTTACTGATATTTCTGATAGCATCGAATACATGACCATTATAAAATTTAACCGTTTTGTCTCGTGGAAATACCGTTACTGCCACAGTCCATGCATGTGCGTTATGATCAATAATATCTATCGAAGCTCCTCTTGATTTATATTTTGGTTTGTACAAAATCTCTCCGGTTAACGTCTTCACTGTTATTGGGAATTTTAATTTCTTTTCCAGCTCAGCAACGTCGCTGATAGACGCTCCGGTATCTTTAACTGTTTCTGCCCACGTGTTTATTTTTTTACGTCGTAAATCCGTTAAACCGTTTCCGCGTATCGCGTTTGTGAAGTGTTCTATAACCCGTTCAGCTACGCAATTTATCCTTGACAGTTTCATGGGTTTGAGATCCCCAACGTCAGGTTTATTATTTAACGGATATACCGCGTATACAACCGCAGTTACAGGGTATGATCGCTCGTAATACGGTTTATCAATACCAGTAAGTATTCCTGGTCTGGAATTTTTACTAAGAACAATATTATCTCCTGACCTATGGACAGAATCACGTTTGTCACGAATAATCCAGGTGTTATCGTCTGTCTTTACAATAAATTTTATTAAAATAAAATATTTCTGAACAAGGTAGTCAATAGTCTCTTTTCCTCGTTTGTCATTCATCACATTAACAGTATTTCTAATTCTGAATGTCGACCACACATGAGCCGCACCATCCTCGCGAAATTCCTTTTTGGCCTCACGGATACGTTTTGTTATATCTTTATTCGTTAAAGCTAGATCCTGCCTAGAAAAACTAAATTTGTGTTTGGCAGTCTGTCAAGATCAAATCTAGCCCCCGCCGAAACGGCGGAATGTTCAATCGCGGATAATTCCTGCATTATTATAATTAGGACAAATATATATTTAAATTGAATTTTAATCTTTTGTATATGATTCAAACAAAGAATCGACGCCATTGGCTTATGATCGGATATACTTCTCCTTGTAACAAAGCATGCGTAAACGAATCCTGCGGCTTTCATATGCAATGCGTTAGACAAGGTAGTTTCGGACCAAAACCGTGTGTGCGGTGTGGTGTTGGAGTCAGAGGAAAAACTCAGTTGTGTGCACAATGTGGTGGTAAAAAATACAGAGCGCTGAAAAAAAGATAAAAAGAATACATCCTCTGAATCCCCTATAAAAACCGAGGAAGATTATCTCGCTAGATTTTCAAAATAATGATTTAAACAAATAATATTAGTATATAAATGGAGCAAAATGAGTTTGTGAAGCATCCAATAATCACTAATTATGAAGCATCTCGTGATGGTGTAATTAGGCACTGTAGATTAAAGAAACCAGTCGGTAGTGTTGATAATGCTGGTTATCTGAGATTTAATGACCAGAAAAAAAGATATTTATCACATAGATTCGTGTTCGAGTGTTATTTTGGAATCATTAAAGATGGATACGTAATAGATCACATTGATGGAAATCCAAACAATAACTCGCTTGATAATCTACAAGCTATTACGCAGAGTAAAAATTCTGCACGTGGAAATACAGGAAGGTATAAAATATTTGGAAATCCACAAATACAGATGGCGAAGAAATTCTGTTTAAATCAATTACTTCTGCTGGTAAATACTTTAACATATTACCAGCTTCAGTAAAACACGCGGTAGATAATATCACGAGATCTGCTTTTTCCAAGAGATTTCTACAAAAAGTCAGGTTTCAATATGTTAGTCTACCAGAATCTTCTTCATGAACCAATATCTCTTTCTTTCCTCTTTTTTGCTTTCATAGTTTGTTTTATGCAGGTGTTTTTTTCATTGATGTAATGTTCCTATAGGATCAGATAATGAAGCGAGACAACTCCGTCAAGCATAATAGTAAATATTGCAGTTGTCGTACTTGTTGTACTAATGATATTGTGAGTTTTGGTCAGAACCCACATTGTTTTTTGCACCTTATCAGGCTGAAGAGTCCAACACCATAAGTATTTGATATATTTTTCCTTTTTTCATAAATATCGTTCATAAAAATGATATATGTGTACAGTCAGCACGCAAATTTTCCTCCAGGATTTTGTTGTAATCAAGAAACAGCAAAATCCATTGTCTTAAATACATATATTTAATAGAGATTTATACAGTTTGGAATGTCCCATAAGACACTAATGTTTCCAAGAAGCCCATTGTAGCTAATTTTACTGTTACAAAACAAAGAATAAGCTAACCTGAGTCACATATTATCTGTGTTGTATCGGTTAATATATATCTCAGCAGTGAATTGTACATGAGGTCATTTTTAGAATGTGAATGGCAGCGTGTTTCGTTCAACTTATCGATTATTTTAGTATCCTTGGCGACGTCTGATTAATACAGACTTTTAGCTGTGGGTTTTGTGTAATGCAGTTTCAAGCATTTGGAAACTGAAAATAAATTCACATTTTACAATAAATTCTGATTTTATTAAGAAATCCACAATAAATTCTGATTTTATTAAGAAATGCATACTACATTTACAATAAATTCTGATTTTATTCTGTATGCAAGTACATTACGCGCTAACTATATACTAATATTTTCATTATGTATACATATTGAAGTCCGGTGGCCGATTGCTAACGCGCTGGATTTTCGTGCTCGAGGTCCGTGGTTCGATTCTCGTGACCGACAAATTGTTGGGCGAAAGGCGATTTGATGCCAGAAAACTTTTTTAATTGGGGGCCTCGACCGCCCCAGTTCTACGTTTCAATAAAAAATTTGTACACTTCTCCCACCATGTCACTTGGTGGGTGCAATTTTGCACTCCCTGGGTGATTATGATGGGGGGAATGTGCAAGTTTCTATTGAAACGTAGAGAAGGCCCTAGGATAAGTTTATATGTAACTGTGCTGTCCTAGGATAAGTTCTTAGAGTTAAATCCATATGTAACTGTGCTGTCCTAGGATAAGTTCTTAGAATTAAGTCCATTTGTAACTGTGCTGTCCTAGAGTTAAATTTCTTAGAATTAAGTTTATATGTGACCTCTGATCCTGCTAGGATGTTCTTTGACAACCTAGGGGATCACATGGGGTTAAACTGTGCTGTCCTAGGATAAGTTTATATATAACCTCTGATCCTGCTAGGATGTTCTTTGACAACCTAGGGGGTCACATGGGGTTGTATAAAACTGTGTTGTCTGTTTCGTCTTTCGAATTTCCTCTGATCCTGCTAGGATGTTCTTTGACAACCTAGGGGATCACATGGGGATAAAGTGTGTACATGTCCTAGGATAAGTTTATGTGTAACCTCTGAACCTGCTAGGATGTTCTTTGGCAACCTAGGGGATCACATGGGGTTAATGTGCTGTCCGTAATTAAGATATAATCATCTTCATGTATATAATAATCACATGTATATAATCATCTTCATGTGTATATAATCATCCTGAAACAGTCCTTAGGGACTATTATTTTTATTTTATTTTTATATTAAACAAACACAATGAATATAATGAATTCTGAAAATATTAATGTTATTATTTCTGCGATTAAAATATTACAACATAACGGTGTAAATATATCTGATAATCTTAATCCTGAAAAAATTCTGTCTGACTTTGAATCATTAGAACAACGGAAATTAGAGAACAGGTACACACTACCATCTGATTATAAATTCATGAAGTTTATCCAGCAGGCAATGTTACAGTCGCTGGCAACAGTTACAGATAATCAGGTAAAGCTGTTTGTACCTCTCTCAAACGCCATTGACAAAATTAAGTTAGAATTATCTCATGAATACGAACAGAAAAAGATTATGAACTTTCGTATAAGACAGTTAAGAGAGCATTGTAAAAATGAAAGTGAAGGTGGAGTTAATGTGATAATGGCTAAACAAAATCCTTGGCAGAACTAGTATACAGGTTATTTACTTATAATATTTTATTTTATTCTGATAATTACGATTTATCCCAGTAAAAAAAAAATTATTCTGATCGAGTTGGATTCGGATATTTTTTTTAATCTAAAGGTTTGTTATAAAATGCGCTGCAACGGTATTCATTTATGTTTGTTTATAAACACCTTAATATTTATCCTTGATTGATTGAGGGAAGTGCACATTTCATAAATAAAATATAAATTGTGCACTTCCCTCAATCAAGAATAAAACACAGATATTTTTTTTTTCTTTCGATATAACGCTCTATAATCTCACATACAGATTAATACTTAAAACTTCATTCTGCAAATCCAAAATACGTCCTATTTGGTCTGTAAGTTTGAAATGTATCCTTGATAATAACGGATTATGTACACGTAGATAAACGGGGTTAATTGGTTCAGATACAATTAACCACCCGGGTGGCGCTTGAGGGCTAAATGAATATAATATATAACCTTGCTGGGCCTGGCTAGACTTTGAAAGATCTACTTGATAGCTGTCATCAATTACATCACATACTAGATTGACTGCGATCGTTGATGTTATATTAACAATACCAGGCGAGATATGACGGCCTCCACCGTATGGATCATTATTATATTTAAGAATAACCGGTGGTGGGGCTATTTTTATCCACGCTGCAAATACTTTAGGGAAATATTCGTTAATAAGATCGTCAAGTGATTTTTTTATTTCAGCGTTATTTAAATCTGGTATTATAAATATTTGTAAATCTTTTTATGTTATTTTGTAATGACCAAGAAATAATTGCTTAAATATTTTATCTGAGAAAATATTTCCATTGACTTCAGTCGCAACGTTTATAATACTTCGATTAGCGATATATAAATCAAATAAGATCCCATTTAAATGTTTTATTGTTTTGATTATCTGATTTTTTACACCCTCGTCATAATGTTGAGATAATGAAATAAATAAACTTCTTAAATCATTAAGTTTTTTTATCGTATTCAGGCTTAAGAACATCTAAAAACGTTTTAAAAAAATTTTTCATCAACAATATCTCTAGTAGTTTGCATCCTGGCGTCTATGATGATAATATTAAATGCTGATCTAGCTATCTTAGGAATCCTTTTACCGTCAAAATCAGTAAAGTAATGTTCATTGTCGCTTGGATTTAATTCAAATTTTATACGGTGCCATGGATAGTTGTTTCGATATTCTGGATCTTTAATGAATCTCTTTTCGCTTGTTTTAAATTCATTTTTGGTTGGTTCTGGAATTCCATTTGATTTTTGGTCTGGAGGAACATCAAGCCATCCTAACACTGATCTGATGGAACTTTGATAAATATCTACAACATAATCAGGGGAATTTATTTCAATCGCCGCTGATAATGTTGGTTCGTAAACAGTGATTATTATTTTGGATTCTTTTCCTGTAATAGATTTAATTCTGCGTTGGAACTCATCATTAATCTGTTCTATTTGATAACTGCCCGTTGAAATTCCAACAACTTGCCAATCGGGAGTTCCATCAGGTTTATTCTTATTCGCAAATACAAGTGAATTGTTTGCTGGTAGTCCACCAAACCATTTTGACCTGATATTTGGCCAGCTATGATAAACTCGTAATTGTGCTAATGCTATTTCACTTGCTGGAATTGCAGTTGGAGAGTTAACGTTAAATTCAGGATTGGTCGAACTTAATGATATCATAGTAGTTTTGACGGCGTTGTATTAGTGACGATCTGTTGTGTATTAGTGACGATCTGTTGTAATGGTCTTAACGCTGACATTATTTAAAATACTCCGTTATTTAATAGAACGCAATCTCATGAATTCAACCTTCAGTCGCGCAAGTTACTTTATCACTAAATGGTTCATCATAGGTTTTCATTATCGTTGCGAACTCCTCATCAGATATTTTACCATCGCTGAGATACGCAAAAAGATACGATGATAGTTTAGAATAAGATGTTGTTGCTGTATGTAGTTTTGTTATATACTCTTGTAATTTATCATTTGTACACGTAGATATCTTTTTAGCGATAATATTAAGAATGCCTGCGCATGTTGTTGCCGTTGAAACGACAATTGTTGCAACTGCAGGTGCTGTCATTGTTATTGTTGATAATAATAATCCGGTTCCAGCAACAACAGCGGAAACTGAGTAAACAATTATATCAATAACAACCATACGCCTGCGATATTTTTTTACTTTTACTGTATAATCGTCGATGATATTTTTTAGTTTGGTTTGACACTCGCATACTTGAGCGTATCTGTGACGTTGAACGTCGATAAGTGAATCCGTCACTCGATTCATTATACTAACAACGTCATTTAATTAAGCTTCAGCTACGAATTCCAGGCACCACCAGTAACGTCTCGGGGGCATTTCCGTTGATGTCAACGTGAACGTTTCTTTGATGTCCTTGGTTAGCATCACCAGCAGAGGATTATGATATACGTTCGGTGATGATGAAGTGGCCGCAGTAATTTCCAAACCGTACAGGGATAGCCTGTATAAGCCAGTTACTTCTGCGGTATGTTCGATAGTTTTATTTTGCGGTGTCCATGTTGTTGATCCTGATGCTACTGTGTATACCACATTGACGATCTGATTGTGAGGAATTTTAATCAGATTAGTTTTTTGAACAATACTAGGTATTCCACTGACAATATCGTTGAGTTTCATGTTAATATCGGAGAGTTTGATATCAACAGTTGGTGGAGTTCCAAAAAAATCATTAATAGGTCTGTTTATGTTTCTACGAAAATTTAAGAAAGTTTGTACGTGATTAGTAAAATTAGTATTGAGTGTAGTCATTTCATTATTGATTGTAGCTATAGGGATTTCCTTATCGTCTACATATTTCTTCGTTGCGGCGTCGAAATCTGATTCTGGTCTTCTAAGATTATTAATACCATTATTATTCATGTTGAGAAATGCACGCATTATACCACCATTGACTAATACGTACTTAGATTCTTGATCATCGACGTATTTTTTTTGTTGCTGCATCTGTATCGGCGGCTGGGTTTTCAAGGTCTATAATTTTATTTTGGTTCATAATAATGGGATCCGTGAATGAATCACCAGCTCGCTTGATAAAATCGTTAACTGACTTACCGGAATCTCGTATTTTACCTTGATCAGAAAAAATAACGATATTATTAATAACCGCGGTGGGAATTCGTATAAGAACATCTAACAGTTGTATATTACTCGTTTTTAATCGTCCTTGTTTATCCTGAAAAACAACGACTTCATTTTGATCCACACTTGTGATATTTAATAAATCATCGATTTCATTTCTGAGCTGATCAAGAGTTGCGTATTTAGATAAATCGACTTGCTGCTGAGCTTTGCGAGAAGATCTTCCATAAATATCTACCATTATATTTACTGATATCTGTTTAAGTGTGACAACGTGGTATATTCATGCACGACTTTATGAGGTGGTGTTGTTGATTTTGATACAGCATCAAGTACAGCGAGTACTTCTCGACCGCATATCGGCGGATCCGTTATTTTTTGTGTTGGTAATGTTGAATACCAGATTTTAGAACGCATCGAATTCTGAGCAGTATTTATATATTTTAAAAACTCTTTTGGTGGTGCCAGTCCATACGAATCAAAATAAATAATTCCACGTGGATCAATTGCATACGCCACCCAATGAGTGCCTGAACCAGAGTTTTTATCGAGATTAATAATACCAGTTTCATGTTGCATTGCAACGGTAGGTAATTGATCACGCATAAAAACTCCTCTAAAGTTTTTTATATTCAGTTGCTTAGCGGCATTAAGTAAATCAAAATTGGACATAGGGAAAATCATCGAATTCGATGACGAAGTTACCGGGGTAATCTTAGACCTTTTCCGTACCATGAATGTGGGGTCCCTGGCAATCTTAGACCGCGACCGTATGCCGGGCCTGATAATCTTAGACGGCCCGGTTGTGGAACGTTTGGTGCTCTTAGACGTCTTCCGCGTTGTTTTGCCCGTGATCTTTGTTTTAAGTTTTCTGCGTGCAAAATTCCTTGACCCTTTGCTTTCTTTAACGCCATTCCAGCAGCGGTTCCAAGAGCGCCTAATGCAGCTGCTTTTGCAACAGCTGGGGCTGCAGCGGCTATTATTGCTGGTAACGCGGCAAGAAGTGGAAATATACCACCCGTTTTAACGATGTCTTTAATGACACTCGCAGAAAGATTGAGTTTTATACCTTTATTTAATTTTTTGCTTCATTGAAATGCTTATGCTGGCGTTCTGATAATGATAGCTTATTCGGACCACTCGCGATTTGTTCTCGCTTTAGTGATATTTTTGCCGCACAATTATTTTTTGATGATGATTGTAGCTTTTTAATCTGACCAGGAGTCAGACTGACATTAACTAGATATGACATTTATAATTATTATGAGCGATCTAATTACATGTTTTCTACTGGGGCATCAATAACTTTCATTCGTCCACCAACACCTTCAAGTAACATCGATTTATCACTGAGTATAACAGCGACAGCTCTGTAATCAGCAATAGCTCCTCGGTTTACGCGAGCTCGAAAATATATGTCAACGACTGATTGTCTGGTTAAATCTAAATGTTCCAGCGAAAAGTAATAAATCGGATATAATGTTGTAAAATCTAGCTGTGATATTTGTAAACCAGTATCAATATTTTGATCACGTCCCATAAATGTCATTAATCGATGATATGCACGCGCAACATGATTATTTTCAGAATTTAGCAACACCTCTTCAGAAGGTTCTTGATGTCCGTTTATCCTCAAAGAAACTTCACTAACCCCAAGCGTGTCAAATATCATTATGCTTAGATTTTGTGAGTTTACTCGTGCAGCATCTTGTAATGCAATAAATATATGTCGCGGTGCAGAAACACCTTGTTTTGATGCTATTTGCCAAGTAAATAAGCCATTAATGTTACACTGGATAGAATCTGTGGTCATTGTCAACCATGATAACATCGATTTACCACCTTGACTCATAAAAGAAAGTAAATGTTCTTCTTCAGATATTGTTGGAGTCATTACTGGCATCCACAGAGAAAGTTTTGTAAGAATTACTTTACCAGCATCAGTACCAGCGGGTCGCCATATTGCATCATCGTCGGTACCCTTTCGCACAAGTGCAATTGTATGCTTAGCTCCAAAAATGACCTTTCTGACATTTCTACAGAATCCAAAGATATGTGATAATAGAATTGCACATGAAAATCTTCTCCTTGCACCGATTAACATTGCTTGACGTGATCTAAATCCTAAGTTAAAATCTGGATCAACACCATGAACCACCGGATTTACATCAGCATCAGCGGCGCCGGCGAAGTTTCTTGGTCGTCTTATATCATATTGTTGATGCTCTGGAAAATTAGAAGTATCCTTTGAAAACATCATTGACGGACCAGCTGATCTTGAATAATCATCACTATATCGCGCAAGACCAAGTATCGTCGTGGCAACGTCGACGTTTTCATGACAGATCTCAATCTCTCGTGAATCAATGATATATGCTGCACTTTTAAATAACGCCATAATACCATTATTAACAAAACTAACACCCGTATCAGCTGCGTATGGAGTATTATCAGCTCGCAAAATTTCACCTTCAACCTCGATAAATGCTTCAGCGGGTAAGAAATATTTGCTTGTATCTTGAACTTGTTTCTCAATTCTTCCACGCTCATCAGATATACGTGCGTCATAAGAATAATATTGATAATCGCGCACAGATTCATCTTTTAAAACTGGTGCGTCCATGTCAAACGCGGGATCAGATATACGCTTGAACATTATTTATTATTATCGTCTTCGTCTAACACGAAGACCGCTTCCTGCTATCAGACTAGCGGTTATATTTTTTCTTTTTCTAACCCAACATTAGTGTTGGTAGCCAACTCTGCTAGTTTCTGATTAGCAGCTTGATTTATTATTTTACTGACATTTGCGGGCATCACTTCAGTGCTGGGTAATTTTACTGGCTGAGGTTTTCGTCGTATTAATCGCGCTAGTCTATCCTTGATCGCTGAAAATGCTTTGCTAGCAACATCACCAACAGCGCCAATAGCTTTTTCACGAACAACATCGATAGCTTTCATTCCTAGTTGCTTTGCAAGCGGTATTGCTTTTGGGGCTATCCTTCTAAATAGACCTTGAACAACATCACCTAGTCCATCTCCGTAGGTCGTTTTGTATACTGGTAATCGTGAATTTATTACCCTGACCATGGTTGGTCTATGAGTGTGTACGATCATATTATTATTAAGTGATTTTATCACTAATTGCATCTAATTACATACTCAGTCGCTGTAATAATCATCGGCAATTTCATTAATGAGGGACCGATACACATTAATATCCATAACACCACCTGTAAATAATCGTTTACAAATATCAGCTGCTTCATTAATGATTTCTGGGGAATTATTACCAGCTCGTTTTCCTCCAATGAGAATTTCTAGTCGATCAACATCAGCAAGGACGTTATTGGGACAAGTAATAAGGCCACTTCCTAAACCACTTCCAGTTGCGCCAGGATCTTGATATTCTTCCTCTGTTGTTCTAACTGGTTGTCGTGGTGATTAAAATCGTTTCTTCATTATTTTTTGTATTCGTTGTGTTCGTTGTGGTGATGGTTGTTCTCGTTGTTGTGGTGATGGTTCAAGTTGTTGTTGTGGTAGTGGTGGTAGTAATCGTGGTGATCGTTGTGGTGATGGTAATGGTGATAGTAATTGTGGTTGTGGATAATCACGAAGTGATTGTGGAAATTGTTGAACTTGTTCTCCAAGTGTTTTTACTGGTTTCTGTAATCCAAATTGTTTAGTTCTTTCTTCTATATGTCTGTGTACATCCTCATCAAATCTATTAAAATTAATAATATCTTCATCATATCTAATTTCTGGAATATCAGTAGCAACGCGATATACATCCTTAATCCAATTGGCAGAGCTTAGAGATTTAACATGTTCTGGTTTTACATATTTTTGTCTTTCATAATATCCAAACGCGGCAATATCAATTAATTTTTTGGATCCCTGATAGCAGCGATACCTTCAGGCGTAAATTTATCTATTACCTTAATTCTTGGTTTAGGTTGTTGTGGTTGTGGTTGTGGTTGAGCTGCTTGAATACGGCCAGCAATATCAACAGGTAATGTTTCAAGAGCTCGTTGTGTTGCCTCAGTTGCTGTAACGATTTTCGTTGTTGGTTCGACAATCGGTTTAAATAATTGTTCTGTACCTTCTGCAAATTCCACTTGAGACTCCTGACGAGCTTGTAATTGTTGTTTGACTAAATCACGGACGGGTAAATATTATTTGATTGCCTGTAGTCGCTCTCGAGCTAATCTAGCTGAGTGTGGTTCTCCAATCATTATTGATAATATCTATAATTGCTGTTTAATTTACAGCAGCAGAGGGGGTGAACTACCAATACCGATTGACCAACGATTAAACGAAACAAATAAAAACGCTCATCAGAGACAAAGTTAGAGGTTGTTGTTTAACGTCACTGACCTTATTTTTTCAGCCTTCGTAGGAACCTTATTTTTTTATAAAATAATGTCTCAAGCACTCAAGCAAAATGGTCTGTTCACCCCCTCTGCTGCTTGATTTAAAAAAAAAAAAGAAAACCTGGGTTTTATATATATATATATATATATATATATATATATATATATATATATATATATATAGATAGATAGATAGATAGATAGATAGATATATATATATATACGCTTATGCTTATGCAAAGGCAGAGACCTGAAATGCTTGCCGAGATATGACAAGACGGCAAAATAGCACATGATTTGTTTGTAATGTTTACTTTTATTTACTTACAAGGTGAAGGTAGATAGGTTTCTACTTTCATTTTCCATATCCTTAACATTTTCTTCACCCACGCAATATTATTTGAATGGCACATGGCGTTACCAATCTACATCTGTCCATACGTATGTCACGCTGAATCAAGTTTCAAGGCTTTCATGAACTGAAGCCAGATTTGAGAGGGGGTGGGTGTAATATTGAGAAAACGTAAGCGAAGTTGAAATTTCACTTTTCTTTCCCTTCCTATTTGACCAAGGTTATCTCACTATTTGACTGCTTAATAATAACGAATATTGTATCAGATCTATAACTCAGGATTTGCTGAATGGATTATACTCTAACTTGCAATAGATTTAATATAAATACAACCTAGGTCAGATTGGTTAAATCTGGCCGAGATCTGGCCCGAAATCTGTCAGGTTGTGTAAATGTGACTGGGATTTTGGCCCACATTCTAGGTCAGGTAGGGTAAATGTGACTGGGATTTGGCCCACGATCCATGTCAGATTGGTTAAATCTGACTTGGGTTCGGCCCGTTTTGACTTAAAAAATCTGTCATTTCATATAGAAACAAAGTTTGTGCAGCTGTGCTATATTGGGGGTGAGTTGCATTCCTGTCACTCTTACTCATATTAAGTTTACTTTATCCTTTTCTTTCTTTCTCTTCTGAACGTAAAACATCGTAGCATTTGCGTTCAATCCATACATTTAGAATTCATGTCTCTAGTTTTGGTATGACGATCTTAGCCACTTGCTAGTTATGTTTTATTCAACCAAAATACATATAACCATCTTACCAAACAAAACCCACCCCTAAAACATTCATCTTTCCATGCTTCCATCCATCCTTCCCTCCCACGCCGTGCCGGACACAATATTACGTACGATATACAGTCATACATACATACATACATACATACATACATACATACATATATATATATATATATATATATATATATATATATATATATATATATATATATATATATATATATATATATATATATATATATATATATATATATATAGAATACAAACTATGGCGAATAACAGTCCTTTCAAGTACACTGGATCCAGCAAGGGATCACGTGTGTCAGGGATTGATTAAGATAAATGCAATAAACTGACAACGAACAGTGCAAAACTAGTATCTAACTAGCCTGAGCGTTTTCGACTCTAAATGAGTCTTTTTCAAAGGCATATACAAAACATAGACAAGACAAACAAATAAAACAGAAAATCCGTAGTGTTTGCAAAACTTTCCATGGCTGTTTCTACAGGAATTAATCCTTTAAATGTATTATGTTTCAACTAGTTTATATCAACTTATTGCGGATACTGGAAAATATTTGTATATATATATATATATATATATATAATAAAATACTACCAGAACCACCTAGCAACGTTCACAGAGACTTACTATTAAAAAATATCGATTTGTAATTCCTTGCTTAAATTTTTAAAGAAATTATTTTAAATACACACGTGTGTATAATCTGATATTCGTTCCAATGTTGAAATTTGCATAAGGTGCAAATTTACACAAGAGAAAATTTTGCTTTTCCGTTAATGCCAAAAAAGATAATTTAAATTTACTCACGTTGCAAATTTGCACCCTTATGTAAACTGATGCATATAAACAGGATAATTGTTATGAATAATTCATGAGTCTGCCTATTTGTTATTTCTGTATTACTGCTTAGGCTGGCGAATTCATTGAACAATTTTAGCTGAAATATACGGAAATAGGATACAGGCTGTTTCCCAGATCGAGCAGGCCACTCCTCATGCGATATCATTTAAAGTCAGTGATGGAAACAGCATATAGTGTACAAGCTCACTCTCACATTTGCGGAAACTAAGTGTGTTTCCTCATCAGTTTGAGTTGAAACACGAAACTGTATGCTATTATTATTATTATTATTATTATTATTATCAGTTGCAGTAAATGTTTTGTTTGTGAAATAGAGAATAAAAGGGGAATTGAAAAATAAAATATTTTAGTTTTGAAAGGCAACACATAATATACCCTTTTTTATGAAGGTAGTGACGATTTCTAAAACTATTCGTTTAATACAGTTAATCCACCCATGTATTAGAATGTTAAATTTTATGACAAATCGCACTCTTCTGCCTCAAATCCCCGCTGAGTTTACATTATATGATTCCTCAATGTCACTGAGAAATTTCTTACAGAGAGATGATAGCATAAAAAAGGATTTCCTTTATCTGTAACATATCACATAATCTTCGCACTAATGAAAACTCAAGCTGTCAAAACTATAAAACTTCTTGTTTTCCACCAAACAACCCATGAAATGTAACTGTGCTTTGCAATGGGATTTGATAAAGAATAAAATTATACATTATATTACAAGACCAAGAGCGTTAAAAAATTGGTTTGTTCAATGTTGTAGCCGTCGTTCATTTGATGCTTGGACATCCTTTAGCGTGAATCCATTTACTTGGCATTGCAGACACTTTTTTTGGTTGTACTGAACCATTTTTATCAGATATTTCATGCAATAAAGACACCGTAACACTCTAGTTGGCCATACTTAGAAATTATTAAGTAAGTACATTATACCAACACATGAATCGGTAAAGGCGCGAGAAGAAACATTTGCAAATTTTATGAACTCATTAAAGGGATAAAACAAAATTACATGCATGAAACAAAAAGGTAATAACAATTCTCCTTAACAACTTTATTGACATATTTAAATGCAGAAGAATTCCATACATAAAATGAACATGTGATAAAATGATACATTTAAGTCACGAACTGTAGCTATGTACTCGTCATATGTTTTTATTTAAAATGAGAGAAAAAGGAGTTGAAAGAATTGTCTCTAACAGTCATTGAAAGGTTAGGTGGAGACTATTCCATATCAAAATTATACAGATTGAAACATGTGAAAGCTTAAAGTTCCTACAACCTCTCCAGTTGGAATCTGAGTGATTTTGATGCAAAATGTTAAGAGGCTCAAATTGTGAATTTTGTATAGGGATTTTCTATGTTGACGGACTAGTGCAAAGGTAGCGATCATCACCATCTAACTGCATAATGAAACTTAAGAATGAAATTGCATGAGATACTTAAACACTTTTTGCTTCATTTTGAAATAGTATTTAGGGCCTGTGAGAGAGAGAGAGAGAGAGAGAGAGAGAGAGAGGGGTGGGGGGTGGGGATGTCTTGGCCATCGAAGATGCTATTCAATGATGCGCTTACTTTATAAGGCAATACTGACTAATCCTATCATCTCGGGACAATGATGGAAACTTTTTCACGACTACTGAATTGGAATCTGTGCGCTGTCGTTTTCTTTGTTTTGACTTACAAATTGAGAGTACATAGACGGCTTCTGCGTTCATTTTCCATATCCTTAATTTTGTTTTTGATCACCTCTATATTCTGTGAAGGGCACATGGAGTTACCAATGTCCGTACATTCAGCCGTACGTCTATTACGCTGAATAAATTTTCAAGGCTATGATTGACCGATACCAGATTTGATCGGTGTGTTAAAGGAGCACTACTGCATAACATGACCCAAAAAAAAAATTGCAAAAAAATCAAAAGGAGTATTGTCCTTGTAAAAACACAACTATCTGCTCCATAAAGTACATGTCGAAAAGTTATACTTGCATAGATAATTAGTGAAACTTCCAGATTTTAAAAAAGGCGAAGTCAGTTTTGAGTTCTATAAATAGCGCACATGAATAACGTTTACATATTGGAACAACTTCGGCAGTTACAGTAGAAGCTCCTGATTCCTTGTAAACACTGAAATTATCGAATACGCATATACCAGAAGAACTCCGTTTTATGTAAAATCCGCATGTATATATGAGATTAATTTGATTAAGAAGACGAAGAACGAAGAAAGAGAAGACAGTTAAAAATATACAGTGGAACTAGGGGCTTAATGTAAGTTGATATGAGAGAATGAGAGGCGTCTAAAAATCATTATAAAACGCTGGATTATTAATGATTTAGATGGTACCAGTCGATGTTACATTATTTTATATTAATGATGAAGGAATGGATATGCATTCAGTATAATAAATAAAGTTCTAGTTACTGGAAATTAACGTGGAGAGTGAAGGCATAAATATGTACTGTCATGCTTTTGGCCTTGAACTTGAGTGCATGACTTCAGTGCGTGCTATCTACATAACAGGAAACTATTTCTACTGTCATTAATATTGCTTAATTCAGAGAATTGTTATTGTTAAACCCAATTCATTTGCTTTAGTCAGAATTTCTTCACTGAGTATTGCGTGGACTGCGGATGAATTCAGCAGGCTATCATACTTTCTGAATTCGTTTCAATTTATATTCCTTATTCCTTATTAATTTTTTCGGGTATCACATCACATAAACTACCTTTAAAACCGTGATCCCCCCCCGGAAATGATACTGCATATATATATA
>JAECUM010040657.1:0-14896 GCA_016617855.1 Megalonaias nervosa
ATGTTTTCTGTTTTCTAATTTCGTGGTGTTTGTTTTTATTTTTGTAATCATATCATTATATATGTTTTTTAAGTGTTGTCAAATGTTGTAAAGCACTTCGAGCTTCCAAAGATTAGGCGCTATACAAAGTCCTCATTATTATTATTATTATTATTATTATTATTATTATTATGTTATATGACTCATTTATTCCAGGAATTTCATTCATTACTGTTTTTTGATACAAGTTTAAGAGAACTGTGTGATTTTATCTGATTGAATGATATGACTCAGGGAGGGGTAGGCACCCGAGTACTTGGATACTCTCTGACAGCTCAACATACCATAACCTCACTTGCCCTAACAGCCAAGTAAGCTCAAAAAAATGTATAGACCTTTTTGTGGGATCCTTTCAATCACATTTTGTCAAATTATTTTAAGCAGTTTTTGCAAAGCTGTCATTTAATTTTTTTAATATTTAGGAACAGTGACCATATCTGATGGTAGATTAACACTATGTGTACAACTCTGAGAGCCTGCTATGCCATGATGCTCTCTGACAAGTTTGGCTGAAATTGGTCCAGTGGTTTATGAAAAGGTGAAAATAGACAATGTAAAATGGGATCATTAGAGATGACTCACTACAGATGCAGTGCTGTAACATAAGCTCACTCGACCTTATAAACTAACAAAATAAGAGTCCCTCGAAGGGACTAATACTCTACTGGCTAAAAATAATTTCCAGGAAACAAAGATCAAAGATAAACTTTCTTCTTTGTAACTGTTGAATGTTCAAACTATTTCTGACATTCTTAGATTACCTGTTTTTACCTGTTACCTTAAAAAAAGTACTAATAAAAAGATTTTCAAGATAAAAAATCATAGCAGCCAAATTAAATGTAATATAAGCATCTTTTTCACTTAGAACCAGCTAGAAACCATAAGACTTCTAGTGAAAATCCCATGTCAATATGGCTTTATATTTAGGAAAATCAGCAATAAGACTTTCAAGCTGGTGGCCACATTGAATATTATATCAGCACATTTTTCAGTTAAGATCATCAAGACATTTTTAATAAGTGTTTTGTTAAAACCTCACATCAGTTTCTCTCCATTAGGAGGAACAGCAGTAAGAATTGCCATCATGGTAGTAATCTTGGAGATCAGGTCAGCACCATTTTAATTTAGGACAAACAGGACATCAGATGAAGCTTTTTGTGAAAATGCAATGTCAAAATGATGATCTTTTCAGGGGGAGTAGCAATAACAAAGTTATCAAGCTGACTGCAGTGGAAGCCATATTAACTGTCCATATAGCACCATTTTTACTTAGGACTATTTAGTTCTTGTGATGAATGTATTTGCAAAATTTCATGGCAATCCTCCATATATTTTAGGAGTAGTGATAACAAACTTGTGCTAATGGATAACAGATGATTATTAAGACAACGGACAACAAGCCATCCCATAAGCTCCTCTCGTCAATGACCAACAGATCTAAATAAAAATCACAAAACAGCGATTGCCCTCAAGCAATGTGTAGCCTGCTGCTAAAAACCAACTGGTCTTTGGAAAACAAACTCTATCCCCAATTACTATCCCTAAAAAAGTGGTACAAGATATAATGCTACTGTCTATGTATATAGCGTTTCACAAGTTTGTATGATTTTACAAGCAAGGAATTAAGTATACTCGTTTCAATGGAATCTAACAAAAAAATGTTAGATCTCTGAAATGTATACAATACCATTATGTGACTCTGACACATGCATACTGAAATGTAAACACACTATCTGTCCTTCATTGTTTTTAGACTAATTGTATGCAATGAATTCAGTCACTGTCAGTTGGCGAACACACCTGTACTGCTATTCAATTGCTAATTTTCTTACACATATATGTACCAAATGTGTTTCTAACAGAAAATGAAATATTAAATATGTAAAAAATTTAA
This sequence comes from Megalonaias nervosa, assembly GCA_016617855.1. NCBI lineage: Eukaryota > Metazoa > Mollusca > Bivalvia > Unionida > Unionidae > Megalonaias > Megalonaias nervosa. The sequence continues at coordinate 1,934 of JAECUM010040657.1, forward strand.
TGCTACATTTTCTACAATTCTCATTGAATATGCATCAACTTAAGTTGGTAACTGCATCATTGAAAACCCAAGTTTTTGCTTCCAGTCCCATCCCCCACACCCATGCATAGCTTATTATACATATGCAATATTTTCTTCAGTTGACTTGCCCTGATATTGCATAATACATCCTGTAACATAATAGCACCTGGTGGACCAAGACCTACGTGTTTTAGCAAGACATTCCCTGTATTTATATTCATTCAGGAAGTCATTTAAAGAGATTTCTATTTTTATAATGGTGGCCATATTTCATGGCAGATCAACATCATGTGTACAGATCTAAAACATTGTTGCACCTAGTATCACAACTGAATGGTACACTGTGTCCCTCTGCCCTCCAAATTTGGGGGAGACAAAATTTCAAAAGAACAAAGAAAAATACTAAATAGTAATTGATACACTAGTAGTCATAAAATAAAAGTGAGCCACAAATGGGCCTGATATTGCTAAACTGACTTCCATACCATAATAAATTGACCATTTCACAAAGCATGCTTATGAAGAAACAAACCTATCTCCCAATCTTTATACAATACCAATTAACCTATTTTACTATAGTCTAATTGAAATCTATTCTGAAGATAACGGCATAATTAATATTCTCAGTATCTTGCTCATAATCCAAGATCTTGATGATATAAACCCATTTTAAGAAGATTGGACGAGAAAAATAGCATTTAGATTTAGAAAGATCACAAACTCAGCCAATCAGACCCAAATATCTCATTATTATGGCCTCTTACAAATACAGAAGCTTAACTAAGTGACACAGAAGCAATCCAACAAGTTTTGTAAAATTTGAAATATTAATTAGTTTTTCTACAATGCAAAGGGAAATAATTAAAAATAACTTACAGTATGATGAATAAATTCCTATTTCCTAATATGTTCTATCAATACTAATAGCTCCAATGCAATCCAATTAGGTTCCAAAGGTATTCAGAATAATAACTGTGATGTACTGATGTTTCAACAGTACAGAAATTTTTTCTGTTTGAAATCCAAAAGTCCTTAAGTGAATTCACAGTAAATCCAAAATAATCCAAATAGTCTTTGAATACTTTTATATAAATATCCAAATGTCCTTTTAATTGCATTCAAAATAAACCAGTAAAACTTTTATATCGTTATCCAAATATCCTTTAAAATGAATGTTCAATGCAATGTAACTCCAACAAATGATTGTAAATGAATAAATCTCCTCAACTCCTTACAAGGCCAGTCCGGGGCCCCGAGTGGCCTAAAGCGCTATCCATTATGGATCACTGCCATCTCACCTCTGTCTGCGTGGGTTCGAGTCTCAGATTCGGCCAATGTGGGTATGTGAGAAAGCTTGCCAGTAGCTTCTCGTGAGTCGTGGTTCTTTCCGGGGTTTTCCCTGGGTTCTTCCTCCACCATTAATACTGGCTGCCATGTATAGCCTATCATGTGCTGAAAAATGGCTTTAAACCCTAAAACAACAGCAACAACAACAACAACAACAAGACCTGTCAAACTTTAAGAATAGTGATTTCCGCATCAATTGTCTTTGATATAGAAAGATAATGCATTATTGTCAGACTGCTTATACCAAACTTTTCAATGAATCATCCTGTCTTTTCAAATGTCAACAAATCAGCTGATTCAAACTGGCTAATCAAAAAGTCAGTCAAGAGCCATTTTCAGAAACATGCATGACTTCCATTCACATCACCCATAGCCTATTTGGATCACATGTTTTTCCCAATTCTTCAGTACATCAACCTTGGAATTTTATGAATGAAACAGTATGCATTATACATGACTTATCTTAAGAGTATAAAACTCATAGGATCTTAAAGAGTTAAATATGCCATAAATGACTCTCATAAAACTATTATTTATAATATATAATATACATTTAAGAAAGATATACATAACAAACCTATATCTTAAGTTTGATAAAAATCAAATCAAAATATGACTACAAGAGTGGCAGTAAGCTCAGCCAATCAGATGCAAGATCATTTTCAATATTGTTTAATATCTTGACAATATAAGACCTTGTTCCAATTTTGATCCAAATCAGAGCATAATTATGACTTCTCGGATGATAAAAAACTCAACCAACCATAAGCAAGATCACCTCATTAGTATGCACAAATCTCACCAAAGATCTTAATGATACAAGCATAAATTTTAAGTTCAGCAAACTTGGATGAGAAATATGCCCTCCCTTGGTAACAAGGTTAGCCAATCAGGTTCAAGATCATCTCATTAATATGCATGGTTCTCACTTATTACTGAACTTGTCCAACATTCTGATGATAGAACCCATATACCAAATGTGTTAGAAATCAGATCATAAATATAGATTCCAAAGTGGTTACAATTAATTGTTCATAGCCAAATGCACAGTGCACACAACATATGACACAACCAGCACCTTACCATAAGCTCACTTGATCTATTAGCCAGGTCAACTAGAAACTGGGGTTATCAAAAATGGACCAATTATTAGATAAATAGTAATATGGTGCCATACTACTGTATATACTCACTAATAAGTCAAGGCTAACTACAAACTGCACAGACCCAGATCTGTTGCATAATGTGCCAGCAGATCTAGGTCATTGCAGTTTGTTTACAGTAATCAGGAGAACAAACAACATAAACCCTGGTTTGCAAGTGTATTATACTATGGCAGATCAGGATCTTTGTTGTTTGCAGCTTGACTTGACTTATAAACAAGTATATATGGTATATTGCGACCAGGAAAAGAAGGTGTAAAGATAGATTAGTTTCCTAAATATCTTACCTCTGTTAGTGCTTGGAGCTGACCTTCATGAACACAGACACCCATGAACCTGAAAGTAAGATAACAGCCATTCAACAGACCTGCAAAACACAAATCATCAATAATATATATACATATACTGAGTGGTCAGTAATAAAAGATGAACTTATGCCGAAACTTTTTTTAAAGGATTTTCCTTTCTGCATACTGCAGAATTAGAGGAATATGTTTGCTTGTTTTTTTCTATATAATCTAGATTCATTTTAAATGTCTAACAAATAAAGTGAATTTGCATATTTAAATATTTTGCATGTATGCAGTACTGCATAATAAGGCTGCCATGTTTACATGTGTAAATGGCTTAGTTTTGTTTGCTGTCTGTAAATGTTTACAAAATCAGTAACCATGTAAACAAACATACATATAGCTTTCAATAATGCAGTTAACTAATAGTTCCAATTAAATGACATATTTTCACATTTCTTCTACACTAGACTGTTTGGTAGCAACATTTTTGTTTCTTAATTCTTTTCTTAAAATATCTATGATTTCCACATAGCTTAGCAAGGAATTAGGCTAAGTTGAAGAGAATTTGTTGTATGATACATTACACATCAGGCTAGTTTGCTGATAATGTTGACACAGACTTCCGATACAGCATTAATTACCTTTGAAAAAATGTTTGTTTACAGGACCTTTTGCATGTAGCATTTTATTTTAAAGAAACACTGTTTCAACTTTAAAACCCACTGCACAGTTCTGTGTTCACTGTATATCTTAGGAAAGCATCTTTTACGCAGGTCCAGGAAGTACAAAGGGCTGCAATGTCCATTTTTTATTATGTACCTATATGTAACATTGGGATACAATATCACAAAGGATATCTTGCCTAATTTGTCATATCAACATCAAAGACATGTCTTACAAACTAAATTAGTCATAAAAATTGGTAAAAGGTGTATAGCAAAAAAAAGAAAAAATTAAGTCAAGCGAGGCATACATAATGTCAATGTTTTACACACATATAGCAGTCTGAAGAACATGAAACCTCACTAGTTAATGGGGGAAAAATATTGTTTGTACTCATTTTGATTACATGGTATTGTTTCAGTTATTTTTTATTAGAGCTGGGTACAACAAAATATATTGTACTACAGTATACTGAATAATAATAATAATAACAATACCAATAATAATAATGAAGCTCGTTTGGTCAACTGACCCATCTTCCATGAGGCCTTCTACAATTACATTTGTGTGTGTGTGTGTATACATATATATATATAATGCACAACTTTTACAAGATGAGGTGTCTTTCGACAACAAATGCTATTAAAAGCTAGAAACAAACTAGAAAATTGATTTACTGCTACAATAAAATATGCACATGGCTTAAAGGATGAGTACATACAGGATTCATATTTGTCCGATAAATCAACCCCTCAAATCTGTGTTGATCCTGATGGATGATATGTGGGTCTGATGTCGGCTGTTCATTAAAATGTGCAATTTTGCAGCATGCAAATCTTTCTGGAACAAACCTGCATATACTTTAGACACATACCAGTAACTGGTAATGGCCGTATCTAGCGTGAAATTCAAAATGACCATAGGACTGATGGTTGTGCTATTCCACGCGGATTTACAAGTCACCACACATAGGATTTGCTCCAGAAACATAATGTACATGTCACCAAAAGAACCCTTCAGCCAATGGCAGCTCCACAGCCATGAGAAATACCAGTAAGTGTATAAAATGTACACAGTGCAGCCAAAAATGTCTGCAAATTTTTGCAGCTTTAATAAATAGGTGATATCAGCCCCTAAAACAAAAATCAATATCATCACAGGTATGGGGTCCCATAAAAAGCAAAATTCTTCGAATAAAACTCTGAATTTGGCTAAGGTAAATATAAATTGTTGTTTGAGATGGATCTTAGTTCATACATATGTACATTTTCAACAAATTTAAAGTTATATTTAAGATAATCAGGAACCCATCCATGCAAGGATTTACAGACGAGTAATCCATTTTGAAATGAGTTCTCTGCTGAAATGGAAGCCATTTTAGTGTTTTCAAAAGATTTGTTGATGTTGTATCTAAATCATCATCAAGAATAACTCTAGCTGCTAGTTTCTGAAATTTCAGTAATCTTTCTTGATTTTCTGTACTACCATTACCCATGATAGAACAACAATATTCTAGGTGTGGCATGATATATGCATTGTAGAATATGTTTCTGTTCTTGAGGGAGATGAAATTTCATTCTGTTCAAGAGATAAAGCAGTGACCTAATTTTTTAATGACTTTATCATCTTGTATTTTCCAGCACAAGATACTATCATGATACCAAATAGTTTTTAATTTTCGGACTATTCTATTTCCATTCCTTTTATCATTTCTTTGAAAGCTTTTACTCTTGCTCAACTACCTATGATCACTGCTTTTGATTTGGCTGCATTTATCTCCATACCACTGTGTTCACACCAGTTATTTATTTGTAACAAATCTTGATTTAATTCTGTGCTAATTTCATCGCATGTTGATATAGTGTTATATATGTTGTGTCATCTGCAAACATGTTGGTGGTAGATAGCTCAATGTGATATGGTAAATCATTGATGCACAGCAGAATGAGTAATGGTCCAAGAAATGATCCTTGTGAATCAATCAGACTTCATCAGTTTCTTATCTGAAAGTTTATTTAAAACAGAAACATTTTGTTGTCTGCCTTTAAGATAGGTTTAAAACCAAGTTAAGTTTTTCCTGCAGGATTTTGTGATTTACAAGGTCAAAAGCCTTGAAACAAGAAACACTTTACACACAAAGCTACCTTGATCTACTGCTGTTAACCAATCATCCACCATTCTAGTTAGTGTAGTCTGGCATGAATGCCCTTCAAGGAAGCCTGACTGTCGTGAATGTAGTAAATTAAAAGATTTCAGGTAGTTTCTATATTCATTACAAACATGTCTTTATAATATCTCTGAAAACTGATATAGGTCTATAGTTATTCATATCTGAAAGATCTCCCTTTTTACCTTTGAAAAAATATCTGAGAAAATACTTAGATTGAAGATATACATAAGTGAAGGTGCCATCTCTTGAGATGGGAGTTTTAGGAATGTAGCACTTACATTATCTAGACCTGTAGCTGTTCTGACATAAAGTTTGTCTGATTCATTTAAAATGAATTCAAGACTTATTTTAGATATTCCAAAGCATAATATTCAAAATTAAACTATGACAAATACAACTTTTCAGTAAAAAAAAATGACAAGTATTTTTAGTCATGACAAATGACAACAGGCTGTTAATATCATTAAAACTGAAACAAGATTACTCTGGAATTTTCGTACATTCCTTACTGACGGAAACTACCAAAGTATCTGTAGAGTGAAAAAGAACCATGATATATGCCACCAGAAAAAAAAAAAAAAAAAAACCGTGGTAAACCACTATACTGGTATTATTGTGCAACTCTATTGTATACCATTTACATGTTTACAAAGCTTGATAAACTTTGTAGCCTTATTGCTTAAGTTGGCAATACAGTTGTTAACCCTCAAAAAAATGATACTAACACATACTAAAAACCATCTTTAATACGTGTTCACATTTAATTCAATGCTTTACTCGTAGGCTGTATATCATGAATCATATTGATAGGTGGCACAGGCATATAGTTTGACCTCTACTGATTACGTATTGCATCAATTATCTGTAGGAAGGATTTACATGTTCAACTGTACAAAATAAAAAGAACCATAGTTAAGATCTTATCTTATTAAAGGTCATTAAGTGCAGGTGATCCCTGTATATTGTGAACAACTCAGATTATTGTGTAGAAACAAAATTTTTAAAAGATGGCTGGACAGATGAACAAAATCATAACAATATGATCCATCTTATAGCAAGCATATGAACATGAATCCCTTGATAGGACTGACTGTGACTCAAATGGCTGAAAACGATTTCCAGGAATTTAAGACCAGACCATTTCTTTCTTTAAACTACTAAGTGTCGGAACCATTTCTGACATTCTTCAGCTATAACAAGATTTTCAAATTAGCTGCCGTGGTGGATAAACTGGATATCAGATTGGCACCATTTTTATTTTGGAACAAGAAGACATCCTGGAAACCCCATTCTGATATGACTGTTTAAGAAGGGGAACAATAAAATTTTCAAGATGGCTGCCATGGTGGCCATATTCAACATCAGACTGGCACCATTTCCATTTAGGACCAACTAAACATCATAAGAAGTCTTTTGGTGTTAAAAACTTGGTTGGCAAATAGGAAAAAGTAACTCATAATTCCACTGTAATTTATAAACCCTGGCCCTATGGATTGGGCAAGAAGCTCACTTCTTTGCCATGCCTATGCTAATGACAGCAAGAAAGCAGGATTATGGGTAAAAGTTCTCCTAATGGTTCATTAGGGGTTTAGTTAGAGACTGCAAGATTGAAGATAGATTCCATCTAGGCATTAGCAAATGAGACACTGATCAAGGCTGCTTGAAATACCTGAACAGGCCTGCTCAATGAGAGTTGACTCCCAGTGGCCTGGCCTATTGAAAATTTGAACATGCTGGACAGGTCTGCCCTACAGATCTTGACAGAAGAAATTGGCAATTGTTCCTCTTCAGAGGGGATGAGAAAAAATTCAGCCACTGTGGTGGAGAACTTGCCAGCTTTTGCATGGGAGAGAGCCCTCATGCCATGACAAGAAGGAGGTCCCTCCTCATGGGTAATATTCTCTGATGGTCCGACATGATGAGAAGATCATTAACTATGATCATTGGGGCCACAGGCGGCTATCAAAATGAACTGAGCAGTGGAGAACCTTACCTGTGAAGTACCAGAGGGATGATGCTGAATCATGGGAATATGCAAACAAACAGTACAATCCCACTTCAGGCTTAAAGCATCCACTGCTCGACCATGGCCTGCAGCGTCACCATCTTTATCAATCTGACCAAGGTCCTGAGAGCCATGACTGCAGGCAAATGATGAATCGCTTCTCTGCTATGAAAGGCTCCACATCTTGTAGGAACTTTGTGAGACTATAGGAACAAAAGGAGGGTGTGCCTTGATTGGAACCCCTCCCTAGTCTAGCATCTGTATGCTGATTCCTAATCCCAAATACAGTTAATTCCCAGGTGCCTTGTGAAAGACCAGTCAGGCAACTCAGACCTGTACTAAACCTTTCCCCAGATCTGATAGGCTCAGATGGGCCACAGAGACTGACAGGGCACTGCTCCCCCATTACAGGGCGAGGAGGGTAATGGCTTACTTCCAACCCACACTGAGATGTTGGCAAGTAGATGGTGCTGCTCTCCCCTTCATGGGAGTTTGGAGCCACAACTCACTCTTTGACCTTCTTGATGAAAGAGCGTACTGCTCCTTGCTAAGTGGTGGGCATGACTCACTCTGTCATAGTGGAAAACAGGGTCTTCCTTCCTAAAGTATGACAAAGTTCAGTCAGAGAATGGCAGTGGAGTGAAAGAGAATGCTGTGAAGATTTATTCAAAAACTTTTAGATAAGTAAATGTATAAATGTATTTGCATTAACTAAGTATACACTAATTATGATAACAGGAAGATCTCACTTTTTCCAGGTGTTGTCTCAGGTAATAAAAACAATCACTGATTTTTTCATTGCAAAAAAGAAGCAATGACAAGCTGAGAATGAATAGTGTTCAGTAACTAAAGAACACAACAGCAAGGGAAAAACTGGTTGCAACATGCCTTTCAGAGATAAAGTTTTGCACATTTCACATTAAAAGAAAATGTGAAATACGATGATTTGTTACTGTAATAAACAATAAACACACCAAATGAAGCCACCACAAAATTATGAAGATAATTAAAAATGATATCAACCAGCCTATTCATGAACTGGTAATGACTAATTCAGCAAAATGCCAAGTAACACAATTCACATTAAAAGTAAATGTGAATTATGAAGATTTGGTATTGCAATAAAACAATGAACAGAATCAATATCAGTCTGCAGACCAAATCTGGCAAGGATAGGGATATTTACTATTAACTAACTAAGCTAGAAATAAATTCTCAACAATAATAGTTATGATAACACCAATGTGGCGTAATAACCTAAATGCAAGGTAATACCAAATGTAACAAGATAAAATTCTTACAGCTCAAGAGTTTTTCATTGGAACAGACAATTTTTATTAGGGGTAATTCCACATGATACAAATTATGCACACAAAATGAGAACTCAAATTGTGATTTCAAACACGAAGCAAAGCCAATTTCTCTATGATGCAAAATTTAAGCTACCCATAGTGGCTGTGACTGGAAAAAGCATGAAGGACAATGCAAATGGGCAATCTAGTGTTCTAAATCTTCTGGTTCATCCTTATAGAAGGCCAAATTCTCATCATGTGGTTGGGTGTTTTGTACTGCTGATATTAAAGGGTCTTTTTTTCCTTCATAGAGGGATGATTAGTCAGTGGGTCTTTAGTTTTTAGCAATTACCATAAAAACTTAATGTTTTGAATAAGTAATAGTGGCAGTGACCTATACAATCTATTCTTACATACCTAACCACTGGACCATGCCCATTTCATGTCTCTAGTACAAATGTTTTTTGGTCTGCATAATCACCTTGAATAAATTATACAGTAATGTGATATGATTAAGTTTACAGCAGAACTGTTCAGTCACTAAGCTTTGTCTAATACAAGTAATCTTTGCGGCAATATTGCATCTTACTGGCCTGATCTATAAAAAAAACTCTAACAAAATTATATCATCAAAACATGCAGATTAACCCTATTATGCAATGAAAATGAATGACATACAACAATCCCTCACACTATGAGCCTTCATTTACCATGGTTCCTGTTATAAGACTGCAATGGTCATGAATCCCATTTCAATATTTGGCAACAAAAGTATACACGTCAAGTACCTCATTATAAGGCAGTCTCACTATAAGGTGGTATACTCCGGATTCCATGGATAGTGTTATAATGCATAAGTATTTTATTGCATACATGTAATTCATTATAAGTCTGTCTCAGTATAATGCATTATACTCTGGCTCCAATGGATAGTGTTATAATAAGGGAGTACTGTATTATGCACTTTATTATAAGGCAGTCTCACTATTAGGCAGTGTACTCCATGATTCCCATGGCAGTGTTATAATGCATGAGTACTGTATATCTTGGATTAAATAAAAATAAAGACAATGCCATTAAGTACTGTACAGTATATACTTGCTTGTAAGTTAGGTGTGTGTGATTTGGATTTTTAACAAAGCTTTAAAAAATTTTCAGTCATATCGCTACGATGTCTGCATTGTGGCAGTTTATAGCGATGTCTAGCGCTAGGGCATCATGCCGCAGATATGTAGCATCATGTCCCACCCAGTCACATTGTCCTGACACCAGGCCGACCAGTCCTAACACTAACCTCTTAATGCAAGTTAGCTGTTAAGTACCGTTTTTATAAGTCTTTTGTATGACTAAGCCGGGGGTCAAACCTGGACCTCCCACATCGAGGCAGAGATCCACGTCATTCACTGTATATTACTGTTACATAAGAGACAAACAGGCAGTATGCTGTGTTATGTATCGGCTCGTTCAAAAATAACAAAAGAAAAGAGTGAAGACAACAAGCTTTGTAAGTTTTAACAAAAATAGTTTATTTCCCTAGAAAACACAGTGAAAAGGTGAAAATATGAAATAGGACTTACGGTTTGTGAAGAAAATCCAAACATTTATCCTAGTACTGAAAAAATACAAGTTCTATCACTAAATAATTTTAACTGAATCCAGGTTCGAATCTTGATGACGTTCCAAGATGGAGGATGATGATGTCACGTGAAGTCTTTACACAAATGTCCAGAATTTCACGTTGAACCACAATTTGTACTGTACTATTCCAATTTAGAATGAATTTCACTGAATGTCTCTGTCCTAAACCACTTGTGTAGTTCTCCAGGGAAAAATAAATTATTATTTAAAAAGTAGATGAACTCCTATAGCTGTCATCTATAACAATACACATCTCGAGCTCTACAGATGTAAAGAAAAATAAACTCTTCCCAGCACAAGAAAATTAATACCTTCTTCTCAAGGTATAAGAACAAACTCTGACTATTTCACAGGGACCTAAGTGTTTTTAAACCCAACCAAAACGTCATTTCATGCATACACACGAAGAATGTGTGGTTATTTCGCAACAAACAATGCAATTTCACGTGGGCCAGGAAATGACTTTGGCAATAACTAATCATTTTCGCATATTGTTTACTTAAATCGACAAGCCATGGCATGCAAAAAATTGTGCTTATGTGAGTCATACTATGTTTTATATAAACATATCTCTTTCAAAAATATCAGATCCCTTGAACATAATCATCATCATAATAAAATATGATACAAAAATGAAATAAAAAGAATTCAAATTTTAACACACAAGTAATTAAACTACATGGTCGTAACAGCTGATAAAAATGTATTGTGGTGTGGATCCCCAACAGTACATGTACTATGGTACACTGACAAAAAGGCACATTTGCAGTATTTCTTTAAAAAAGATATAAAAATCAACCACTTAGCCCTTATTTGTTTCATTTGAATGTTTTGTCTCTTTTAATGTCTGTTGTTATTAAAAAAAAAAAAAAAAAAGATTTATGAAAGATATCAGATCAGCACCATTTAAATTTAGGACCAACAAGTCACTATAAAAAGTCTTCTGGTTAAAACCTCTACATTAGTAGAACTTTCCATTTTGGAGGAGAAACAGCAGCAAGATTTTCAAGTTGGCTGCCATGCTGGCCATACAGGATATCAGATTCACACCATCTCCATTGTGGACCAACTAACAGTCATAGGAAGTCCTCTGGTGAATTAACAAAGGAATTCAACAAAGTCTGACATCACTAGTCATCAACTGATACATGTCAATAACAAGATTTTTATGCTTACCATTTTTGTGCCCATATTGGAAGATTGACTGGCACCATTTACATTTAGGATTAACTAGACATCATAAAAAGTGAGCCCCATTCTGATATGACCCTTCATTCAGAAGTAGTGATAACAAGATTTTCAGGATGGCCACTGTGGTGGCAATACTGGATGTGTGAGCAGTGGTATTTTCAGTTAGAACCAACCTGACACAATAAGAAGTCTTACAGTAAAACCCCCATGTTGATATAACCATCCATTTATAAGAACATTCTCAAGATGGCTACATGGGCAGCCATACTGCATGTATAAGTGGTACCATTTTCATTTAAGACAACTAGAAATTGTAAGAAGCTTTCAGTTGTAAATCCCATGTCAATATGACTTTTTTATCAGGAGGACTAGCCATAACAAGATTTTCAAGATGGCTGTCATGGCAGCCATGCTGGATTTCAAATCAGCACCAAGGACTAACTAGATACATTGTATTACTGTATAACAGAACTTTTAGTGCTAACCCCATGATGCTGTCACTATCAATTCACAATTTTTAAGCTGCACCTTACTGTGTAACTAACATATCATTTATTCTTTTCAGATGTTATATAATACAAATGTGAGATACTGTATCATGAATAAAAAGTAATGAGAATCATATTCACGGTTTTAAAAAGACATATTTCTAAAATTTCAAGTGGTTTTATAAACAAAGCCAAAACATCTAACATCAGCTGATATCAGAATCTTACCGACATAACTAAAATCTTTCTGCACTTCTGTGCCAGGAATATGTTCTCTCACAATAATAATACACAGACCTTGTATTTAAGGATTTAGCCTTTTTTTTAAAACCAATATATTACATTTTAAGGATTTGACCCTTTTAACCATTTTTTTTTATATTTAAGGATTTGACCCTTTTTTACCATTATTTTGTATGTTAAGGATTTGACCCTTTTAACCATTATTTTGTATTTTAAGGATTTGACCCTTTTAACCATTATTTTATATTTTAAGGATTTGACCCTTTTACCATTATTTTATATTTTAAGGATTTGACCCTTTTAACCATTATTTTATATTTTAAGGATTTGACCCTTTTAACCATTATTTTATATTTTAAGGATTTGACCCTTTTTTACCATTCTTTTATTTTTTATTTTAAAGATTTGATCCTTTTTTCCATTATTTTATATTTTAAGGGTTTGACCAT
>JAECUM010040662.1:0-19235 GCA_016617855.1 Megalonaias nervosa
ATAGATAGATAGATAGATAGATAGATAGATAGATAGATAGATAATTACCTCTTTAATGAACGGTTGTAGTACAACATTACAGCCCGAAATAAACGTATTTTGTATTGCTTTATATTTCATCCCAGACAAATTATTTATCGTATCGTCAAGGTCAATATCTAAGTCAGTATATCTCTGCGCATATTTGCTAATTATAACAAAGCAAAATGACCATTTATCATATGTTACTGCTCAGGACGCGGACCTGCGTTGGACCAGCTGGTTAATGTTGATTTCGGAAGATCTATTTCTCGTTAATAGCGGCTGTGTTTGGTAAACACGCAGTCCTTATAAAATCAAGCATTCATCATACAAACCGAACGAGCGGATATTGGGCTCCCAGAAACGCCCAGAGGTTCAAAGCTAATAACATGTCGGATTTCTGATCTATACCTGATAAGAGAATCTGCGCCTGCAATTTTACAAAAGCTCTGAAGAAGAAGAAACTATCGCTGTTCAAAAATTTCATTTCATCCTTTGAAATTTTTTAAAATTCTTTATATTCCTAATAAGCTCTAGTAGTGCCAACTTTAACTCGGACAATAGGAACGCGATCAAAATTAGATAAACTTTCCATGGGCGGAGAAAGACATTGAAATTTTAAAACACATCGATGAGACAAATGAAAGATTCGATTCAAGTATTTGGTCGGTAACATAAATGGCATATTTTTATTTTGAATGTTTCTGAAATAGCATGATACATTTTGCAAGCAGATAGTTTTCGTACTTACGGAAATATTCGTAAACACTGCTAGATGGATAATATGCTAAACGGATGTTAAAAGGTCAAATTAGGCTTTTACATCGTCATATTACACTGTTCTAGTCTTTTGGGGCTTAATAGTAAAACAATTATGTTGAGGGAAGAAAATCTTTTGTCTGTGACTTAGTGTACTCATAACTTGCATATTCAATAGAACAATAGGTATTCGAGTGAACCAGCCTGCGTCCCCTATGCTTATTGATATGAACTCGACAATGTGCATAAATACGAGTCTTAACATCGTTGTCGAGCTGTAGATCAGTCTGGTGTTTACAACACCATATAGTAAGCATTCAGTATAATATTTACGTGCATAAGTGTTTGTGAAAAGATTCATCATTATAAAACTATTTTTATTCCAATGCTTGCACTCATTTCCTAATTTAAAGTCTTATAGTAAAATTTGTGGAATTCACGTATTCAACAAATATGGAAACACTATGCTGCTGATATTTTCATGACACGTTCATTCGAGAATGAAATGAAACTCCTTCTCTAATTCAGTGGCGTCACTAGGGTTGGTGTCACCCAGTGCGGTAACTCATGGCGTCACCCCCACCCCCCACCCCATGGACCTCCATCCTGCACCAAAATTAAAAAATTTTATAGACAGTCATTTCGGTGTCAACCCCTCTGATGGTGTCACCCGGTGCGGTCCTCACCACCACCACCCCCCACCCCCCAGTGACGCCACTGCTCTAATTGAGTACATAACGGGATTTTTTGCTTATTACGTAGCTTTGATTCCATTGACGTTTATTGAAGGCAAACATATTCCAATACACCAGGTTATTCCCTTTGACTTAAGAATTAAACATCCATAACCAGTTATCGTAAGAATTTCATAAAGTATTCATAATAACTAATATTTTATTACTTTTAAATCAAATTTTACTGTGTTTTACGTAATTTTATGCATAAATCAATTAGTTGAATGATAAAGTGATTGTTATTTCTCAATTTCACAACCTAGGATTTTAAACCAAAATTAATTTTGTAAGTTGCATGTATGGAATTTTAATAAGCCCAGCTGTTTTTAACTCCTTAATATGCTCTAATGATATGATTCTACATATTACGTTGAACGATGTGTTTCTATATTGGAAATTTTAATAAGTTAGACAGTTATTAACTTCCTGATTTGATTTAATGATATGTCTCTGTGTAATATTACAATGATGTGTTTATTCATGTGAATACACATTTGTACATGCAAGGCCAGATCAAAGGCAGAGCAAATGAAGTAGTTGCCCGCTCGACGTTGAGTCCCTCTGTGCAGTAAAGTCATGATGTGGAGTGCGGGGGCGGGGGGGGGGGGCTGCATTTTGAAATTTCTCTATGTCCTTCTACCACTTTAGCCCGGCCTTGTTTATATAGGACGCTCTTTGATAAGCTTGGCTTAAATGCATACAGAAATGCTCACCTAGTACATTACATGTTAGGTCTTCAGGATTACATCTGGGATTCATTACCAGACAATTGTCCAATAGGATATTGACATTTCCATGAAAATTTATTACCAGAGTTCAGTCCAATAGGATATTGTCAGCTTTTAGTGTATTACCAGAGTTCAGTCCAATAGGATAATGACAGTTTCTACATAAACTTATCACCAGAGTTCAGTCCAATTGGATATTGACAGTTTCTATGTAAGTTTCTTACCAGAGATCAGTCCAATAGGATAATAACAGTTTCTATGTATATTTATTGCCAGAGTTAAGTCCAATAGGATAATGACAGTTTCTACATAAGTTTATTGCCAGTGTTCAGCCCAATTGGATATTGACAGTTTCTATGTAAATATATTACCAGAATTAAGTCCAATAGGATATTTACAGTCCAATAGGATATTGACAGTTTCTACATAAGCTTATTACCAGAGATTAGTCTCATTGGATATTGACAGTCTGTGTAAATTTATTACCAGAGTACAGTCCAATAGGATATTGACAGTTTCTATGCAAAATGTATTACCAGAGTGAAGTCCGATTGGATATTGATAGTTTCAGTGTAAGTTTATTACCAGTGTTCAATCTAATAGGATATTGACAGTATCTATATAATTTTATTACCGGAGTTCAGTCCAATAGAATATTGACAGCTGCTATGTAAGTTTAAGGCTATACGAACATTAGAATAAAGTTCTAGGTCTCTGAGAATTGTACATATACAAATGGTATAAAATAAAACAAATATATTTCTTTGGTGGCTTTCATCCTTGGAATTGCTCGAAGGCGGCTGCAAGTCACATTTATATATCAATGTGAGGAAGACTATATTATTATATGCTCATTTTTGTCTCCGTTAACTTTACATTGTCAGAATCGTGTGCCCAATAGTGTATTAGGAACTACTTTGTAAACAAATCATGTATACTCATGTAGTAAACGCTTTACATTTTGGTTGATTAAATTTGTTTCTGAATGAACTAAAGCAGATTTTCGTGGACTGACACATACCAGCTGCTTTGCAATATTTCGCGTTAATTGTTTTGATACAATGTTTCGAATTTAGGCTAGCGATAGACGACAGAAAGGTCATAAAATTGCTGGGTCCCTACAAATAACCTACAAATAACATGCAAGTGCCAAAGCATAAACGTGTCATCTTTAGCTGGTAATAAGGATGTCAAAACATATACTTACAGTTTTACATCCTGAATTTCCTCAAAATGTACTTCTTACTTCTGCAAATCCGAATTACATGAGCCATGTCACGGGTTCTAAAGCTTGACTACACATTTCGAAATTGTACTGTAATTTCGACTACCTTCCAAGTGCAATTACATCCTCCCTACTGCACTCAAAATGAAATAAACATTATATTCAATTGCGTCTTTTTGATAATTACAATTGAAAGACTTCATATTTTTCCCACAAGCATTCAATGACAGAACAGAGACACACTTGCAAATGTCAACACGCTGCTCCCTCGCTGCTGAAATCAGATGCACTTCATGTAAAATTGACACAGACAAATCCAGTCCATAGTCACGAAATTTAGTACAATCGACAAAAAGACCAAAATCTATTCATTCCAGACCAAATGGAAAAGTTGTTGCAATGCGCATTCATTCACAATATGATCCTAAATTTCAATTTTATGTAGACCAAAACACCATTTTCTTTTGAAAGTGATGTCTAGCGCGCGACTAAGTTCAAATTTATCTGAGCGGAATTATGTGCGCATTAATGATGTTTGTTGTGTACTGATGAATCTGCGCTGGTGTATTTAGTTTGGAATACAGCATAAATTCATTTACTTTGTTTCTTGTAGCATAGTTTTGTTTATGTAATTAAGCCTTAGGTAGAATAAGAAAATGAGAATATAATAAAAAGGTTATGCATTTGTATGGGAAAATATGAACTCGTTTTGTCAGATGGATATACTGCACTCCCAAGGTCGTGCAGTATATTCATCAGAAAAACTCGTTCATATTTTCCCATACAAATGCAGTAACCTTTAAATATTTATGTAAACTTCATTATCCTATCGTGTACATTTACGTCAATGCATTTCTAAAACTTGAGACGATAAGAAGAGTATCTGTTTTTCAAAGCATGTCGTTACTGAGTCCGTTAGAAAGCATTTTAAGACTTCGTTTAGTTTTCATTTATGTATGGAGAGGATGTTCTAAGGTTTGGCCCGCTATCCAATCTGGATTATGTCGAAATATGTAGATAAATAAAAAAAAATAACACTGCTTCGTTCAACGTTATTATTTCTGTAGTTCTATCTACGTTAAATTAAGTTCCGATATCAAAACGAATATCATCCGCTTTATATCCACATATATTTACCACTTTTATAGATTAAAAGGAGAAGAACATTATAAGCCATTGACGTTCGTTCTAATCCTTTACTTTTAATATCGTACATCTTTTAATCTCCAACTACAAATCTAAAACAAAATATAATACGTTTAAATTAAAACAATTCCATTGTTTTCTCTCTGAAAAGGTCAAATTCTATTCACGCGACAATAGTTTTGATTTTTTTACTGCATCAGGTATACCAATTTAATATTTTCTATTCTTTATTTGGTTTACATGGGGGGGGGGTTGAGGGGAGATTTTGTTTTGGTGTACTTTGTTTGCTGTTCTTGGAGCTAATTTGTGGGGTTCATCTATTTCAGAAATTTTGCGTGTAAATGGAGAGGAAAGCCAATATAAAACTAATTTATCGTGTTACAACTCTTTCAACGAATCATCCGACTAATTATTCCCACCGTCTGTGCTCTATATCATTCTTGTCGATAGCAACACACGACGTTTATTATGCGATCCGTGCTCAATAAGGAAACTCACTTAAATGCTCTTTGAATCGTTGATAATCGGCACGTGCTTCTTTACGTCATTCCCCTCAGCTGCAACATTCTGCGGAACATTTTATTGGTCTAATTACATATTCCCCATTCTAAAGTGGATATTTTGTGTCGTATATTAATCAATCAACAAAACCTTTTGCCTAATAAGAATTTCATTTAATTATGTTGCTGATTTGTTCTATTCGATTATTCCGATAACAACTAACGGTTTAACCATAACAGATCTTGCATCTATTAATAGGATTTTATTTATAGAACGTTTGTCTACTTCAGCTAAATTATGACATAAAATTGAAACTAAAAAGGAATTTCGTCTTAATTTTTCCCTACAATTTTCTTTCTCTTCCATTTGAATAGTTGTCAGCATACGAAAACCTAATATTCCGATCACGAAACATAACTGCACAATGAGTAACGTTAACAGACTTTGTATTCAGCGTTTCATAATCCGTTCATTTCACGACATTTACGGAAAGTGATGTGTTTGATTTGGACTTTTAACGCAGCTTTAAAAATTTTTCAGTCATATCGCTACGATGTCTGTAGTGTGACCGTTTATAGTGATGTCTAGCACTGGGGCATCATGCCGCAGACATGTAGCATCATGTCCACCCAGTCACATTATCCTGACGCCAGGCCGACCAATCCTAACACTAACTTCTTAATGCTGAGCACCAAGCGAGGCAGCTGTTAGTACCATTTTTGTAAGCCTTTGGTATGACTTGGCCGGGGATCGAACCCACAACCTCCCGCGTCCGAGGATGACGCTCTAACCACTAGGCCACCGGAGCGGTCCATGTACGGAAAGAAGGTAAGTCTTACACTAGAAAGTGTTATAATTTCAAACATGACGAGGATTATTTGGATCTTTATTAGCGCATACATTTTATTTTTAAAATATTTTTTCTTATGTTTACTTCTCCTTAGTGTACTTTTGTGGAATTCGATATCGTACCAATCACTGTAACCAAAGGAAAAATCGATTATCGAGGGAAACTTCATTACAGAGGTGATATTTACGATATTGTCCATACACTGTTGATATCTCTATTTGTGTCTAAACTATATTATAAATAATGCTACCACTACTCTTTAGCCGTATAAACAAAATTCTTATATCCATTTTACCAGTTTCTCAGATAGGATTTTTAATAGATATGGAAAAATAAAACATCTTAACCCTATACTCATACTGTGGAACTGTATCAATTGAAAACCATTCATTAATCTTGCCAAACTGGTAGAATATCCCCATACAGGACCAGCAACTGTTCTGATGATCGGCAGCGTCGTCGTAATCAATACCCAAGTCCCAAGACTCCTTTTTTTTCCCTTGCAATAGCTTCGTTGCTGCATTAAACAGATGAGCGCCTATTAACTTTGTACTCAATTATGGTCCGCATAGCTAATATTTAGTGAACAGACGTCTTGGTCAAATTAATTTAAGGAAGATAATATCATAATCGGGAACGGAGAAATGATCACGGTAATTACTGAAGCATTAAGTAGACTTGGAATACTCAACGGACTGCAGTGGGATTGAATCGATTTGACTCCATCCGCAAAATAACTTGTTCTGCAGGAAATATTATCTCCAGCGCTATTTTACGAATGGCGTTCTTTCATCTAGGGGCGAGGGGATCGACATAAAGTTGCCACGAATACCGGTTTGGGAAGTAAGGAAAAGGACTTGTAATGTCAAGGTAATTTTAGATGTCATCAATTGCAATTCATGTTTTCATGCTCACAATGTTAAAACTTAAATAAACAATATATTGTCAAGACGCGTCTTCTGTATTCAATTGAATGTAAATTTAAATAAATTACACGTCTAAATGTCAGTTATGGTTTTGGCTATCATAAACACCCAAGGAAAGAAAATTAATTGAAAGAAAAGTCTGTAACGACACTTAAAGTGATGAAGTGAAACACAGTTCAGTTTTTTTAAACACACACTAAATGCGTGCTTCCAATTTAGAAAGACATAAGAGTGTTCTACCGCTCCGGCGGGAGGTCGTGGGTTCGAACCCCGGCTGACTCACACCAAAGACTTACAAAAATGATACTAGCAGCTGCCTCGCTTGGCGCTCAGCATTAAGAGGTTAGTGTTAGGACTTGGTCAGCCTGGTGTCAGGATAATGTAAATGGGTGGGACATGATAATCCATGTCTGCAGCATAATGCCCCAGTGCTAGACATCACTATAACCTGTCACACTGTAAACATCGTAGCGATATGACTGAAAAACTGTTAAAGCTGCGTTAAAAAAATCCAAATCACAAACTCACATATATGAGTGTTCTAATACACTAAGCTCCGTTATTAAACAGAATCACAGTGCAATTAAACCTTCGTATTTCCTGTAAATTTCAACATTTGTTTTCATAGATACAAGTATCAGGTAGTCAGTTTGAAGTGTGTTAAATAACGGAGTCCTAAACCACTAATATGGACAGAAATAACAACAACAACAAAAAAAATCAGCAAAACAATTTAACAGTGCACTCGTTCATAAATCAAACAAACTGACCAAAGTGAAGATATTATGTAACCGATATAAAAAAAACGCCGAAGTCTCATTCAGCGAGACTCTCGTGTGGCTGGGTAATATCTCCATTTGCGTCATCTGACGTAGTCACGCGAGAGGTCTTTTGGTTGGACCAGACTGTGAATGTGGTACAATGAAAGATCGTACGCATTAAAAATAAATATCCCACACAACCCAGTGCCTCATCTGTGCCCTTGTACTGACCTTTACAATCCTTCACCCATCTGTACCTTTGCAATAAGGTATACCCATCCTCCAGCCATGTGTACCAGTGTATTTATATATTCCCATCCTCATATGTACTCTTGCAATGAGATATACACATCTTCCACCTATCTGTGCCCTTGCAATGATGTATGTTTGTCCTCATCTGTGTCCTTCCGATGATTTATACCTTCCTCATCTGTGCCTTTGCAATTACGTATACCCATCCTCATCTGTGCCCTTGTAATGATGTATGCCCATCTTTATTTGTGCTCTTGCAATGACGTATACCCTTCCTCGTCTGTTCTTTTGCAATGAGGTATACCCATCTCGCATCCATCAGTGTCCATGCGAGAACGTAAACCCATCGTCCATCCATATGTATCCTTGCTATAATGTATGCCCATCTTCCACCCATCTGTAACTCTGCAATGATACAGACCCATTCTCCACCCACCCGTGCCTTTGTAATTATGTATTCCCATCCTCTATCCATCTGTGTTTGTGAGCACATCTTACTATACATATGTATTTTTCCTGAGTTTTTGTTTGACTACTGCTGCTGCTGCTGATACTACTACTACTACTACTACTACTACTACTACTACGAGTAGTATTTCTAGTGCAAGTATTGACGTCAGTAATAGTGTTAGAGGAGAAGCAGTAGAAGATGCTGGAGGATGAGGAGGGGGAGGTAAAGCTGGAGGAGAAGGAGGAGTTAAGCTGGAGGAGAAGTAAGGTACAAGAATGAGATGGATAAAAATTGCAGTCTCTTCAATGTCATCTTGAGATTTATACGGTTTGGGATCCTGCAATATTGCCCGAGTTTTGGCAAATCAAACTCATGTACGTATCCATCGATACGTAATGAAAAATCCCGCATTACAAGTATACATTCGTGTTCAGTCCCCAAAACATAAATGGAGTCTGTGGAATTCGTAATTGTTACTGAATTCGTACCGAACAATATTCTTCTGAACGAATTGTTGATTCATTAAACCAATTTGTTCACAAGAATGTTTACATGTTTACCTACAAATTTCAATAATTGTTTTTTTCTTTTTAGAAAAACAGTAACATTGCAAATGTTTCCACTACACGAGTGATATATGCCCTTATATTTACATAAAAAACATAGGTTTCATGTCATATGTCATATATATATATATATACATATATATATATATATATATATATATATATATATATATATATATATATATATATATATATATATATATATATATATATATATATATATATATATATTGTTAAGGCCAATACCGTCTACTTGAATGGATTCCTGTCCGTATTGTGCGATTGACGGCTGCATTACTACATCTGTGGAAAAAATATATTCCGAATTTTTACCATAATTTAGGACAACGAATTTTCATAAATCTGTGTCCTACATATAATAGTTCAAAAGTGTGTATTTCTTGTGTGGACTAATGTATTGAATATTTGAGGTGGGTGTACTGTATAGAACGATCACAAAGCGGTTATGTACGACAGACTTTATAGAGACGTATTTTTATACCTAATATTTTAATAATTGTGAATTTGCTGATAAGGATTACGGTTCCTATTTTGTTTATTTTCTGCATTCAGACAGGAATAATATAGCCCTGGTAATCTTGCCGTCTAGTTCAGCAATAGACTCTGCACACAATTGCCAGTAATCATTTAATTTTTCGGTTTGGAATCGACGTACATCTACTCCTGATTTGTCCAACGTTTGCAAGCATGGTTTTAGAGGGCGGCGAGTGTTAAAATATCTAAATGAATACTTTCAGTATTATATATTTTTTCAAGAGGTTTTCACAAAAAATACTTGTACCGTTTGTCGACGAGTGCGGAAGATATTATATCCGTGTTTATAGGTGACACTCAGTGTTCGACAGAAACAGGTAATATAAGTTCAATCAAAGAAAATGTACATAATTCATGTCGGGATCTATGTTTAAATTAGTTAATATTTCATAAACCTACATTTTGTTGTTTAGAGTTTGATGGTTTTCTGACATCTCACCTGAGCTTATTTTAGAGTCTGTTTATTCTCGTGGAGAGAGAGAGAGAGAGAGAGAGAGAGAGAGAGAGAGAGAGAGAGGGTGGATTGCGAAGAAGACTAAAAATGAAATAGGTCTGTAGGCCTTTATGGAAATATCAGTTTTAACAAGAGAGACAGAGAGGGGTAGGGAGAGAGAGGGGGGATTGTAAGGAAGACGAGACGTGAAATAGGTCTATATATGGAAAACAGTATTAACAACATACATACCGACATATATTTCCTAAATAGGAAAAGAAAGCAATTCCAAAAATGATATCACCACTGTGGCTATAAAAGTGGTACCGCCAATGTGACTGTATCAATTTTCTTCTACTGATAGCTTCAAAATCTGATTATGAAATATATACAAAAAAATACCAGTCTCTGTTCAAAGATCTAAATCTCTGGAATGAAAGCAGAAGCGACACATTTGGACTCCAGTTACGCCTAATTTGCATACTCCCTCTAATCTTCGTAATCAGGGAGGCCCTGTTTTGTCACAAGCATACCGGCTAAATAGTATCGGACAGTCAGGCTATCATAGGGACGAAGTAGTTCATTCGGGCTAATCTCGCTTAATATCCTATTCCCTAAGATCGATTGGCCCTTTCAAAACTAGGAGCAGTAAACGCCTGATATTGTACAGTTGCTTCAGTATTTGGCCCCGCTTTCCATCTTCTCCTATAATTTAAAGCGTTTTAATCGTCATCATCGCTGCCAAATTTACAACTCGCCCGGTTAATATGATTGAATAGACAAATCTTATTGATCACTGTCTCTTAATGTAAACACATGTCACATAAAGTCAACTCCAATTATATAGAATCTTGAAAAGGCGGAGTCTCCGACTGCATTAAGAAGGGGGAGTCCATAATTGCTCGATCCCCTATCTAAATGGTGTT
The DNA here is from genome assembly GCA_016617855.1 of Megalonaias nervosa. Lineage (NCBI taxonomy): Eukaryota > Metazoa > Mollusca > Bivalvia > Unionida > Unionidae > Megalonaias > Megalonaias nervosa. Next base: position 10,835 of record JAECUM010040662.1, read on the forward strand.
TATATTTCACAGAAGCCAGAGAGAATGGGACAAAGTCGTCTGCCTTCGATGGGAGAAAAGTAATATTGTTGAAATGTACCATTTTATCATAAAAGTACAATAGTAAGTCTTCTTGTATGATATTTACTCGATTCTCTAGGCGAAAAAGAAACATATTTCAATCGAGAAAATGTCAGACATTCAGGAAGAAAGTGGCAATGATGAAAGACACATTATTGAAGAGCAAGGTGGAAATTCAGATTGTTCTAAGGATGAAGTTGGAAGTGATCATACAGAGTTTCGTGAAAAACTGCGATTTAGTATCGATTCCATTTTACAGGATCGGATGAAGGCTATGATTTCATCAACGACAGAACACGGCGTAAATAAAATCGTGTCATCAGATTCGGAAGGTGACTGTTTACATACAGAGACGACTTTAGCAAAAACTGAACCAATTTCAGACAGTGAAAAAGTGTCACATGTGAACGATCTCACCGGAACGCATGCGAGATGGGCGCTAATGCACTTGTCCCCGGTTTCATTTACCACCTATCTGGAGAGTCTGGCAAATTACCCGCATACTCGCGTTCCGGCAGCTTTCCCAGCATCCCATTCTGTGGGATTTACACCAACTGGGTGGGCGGTACCCGATATCCGTCGGGATAGATTCGGACGTAAGTATTATATTACAAGGTGTGTTGATAAACACACACACACACACACACACACACACACACACACACACACACACACACACACACACACACACACACACACACATGTTTATGAGCACACCTTATGATTGTACCCAAGATTCATTCGTCTTTTGCAATTGATAAAGTGTTTCGTCACATTTATATTTATCATCTTTCTTGGCCTGTGTTCCAGTTTTCGCTGTTTCTTGCCTAAATAATTCATTTTAATCAAAGGTTGTAGTTTATATGTTGTTTTGGGTTTGTTTGTTTTGTTTTTTTTTTTTGGTTTAATTTTGTTTTTCTGTTCTTCACTGACTGCAACAGTGAACTATCGCTGATCGAAATATAAAAGAAAATTGTGGGTATGAATATAAATAACTGTACTTCCTAATAACGATTATAAATCAATGATTTATATTTTAATTTTAAGTTTTAAGTTAAATATTTACATTTTAAAAAAAACTACTGGGACAATTATAAATTCTCGTAACTTATGTATACGAACAAATGTCATACATGAGACAGGAAAATACGCACTCCATGATCAATAAAACCAAAGCAAAGGATGTACAAAATGATCAATAAAACCAAGAAAGGGTGCATAAATTTAATGAAAATAAGAATTTATTTGGTTAGTAATGATAGCTATAAAAATTTTTCAACATCCCGTGTCTTATAGCTCAAGGAAATTTTAACTTTGTGTCTCGTTACGTAACTATATTTTTTCAGTAATGTATACCGTTTTAGTTCTAAATTATAACGATGAATTAGTTTAAACGAATTCATTATATAACAAAAACCTCATTAATCAGAAGGTTTATTCCTCACACCGCAATTTTTTCTTACGAATTATGACAAAGAAGAAGAAGAAGACTACGACGACGATGATGAGGATGATGATAAAAGACTTACCGTGTACAACACAATAATCAAAAGTGGATTTTAATATCTTTATATATTAAATTCTCTTTCCTGGTAGTTTCATCTTAGCGACTTAATTCCTTTATATTGTATAAGATATACGGTTGCAAAAAGAGATAAAAGAAAAAAATACATCTTTTAATTATCTGCTATACCTTTAATAAGTATGAATATGCTTACGAAATAAGAAAAGCAATTTAAAGCTGTTTCAAGCTTTTAATTTTAGCATATGTGTCGTCGACTTGATCGTCATAAAGGACTATTATATGTTGTTCCACCAGCATCAGCATTACTAGTAATAGTGGTGGTTGAAGTAGCAGTTGTAGTAATAATAGTAGTTGTTGTTGCTGAAGTTGCAACGGTGGTTTATTAATGATAGTGGTGATTGTAATGTTAATAATGGTGTAAGTTTCTGATTGTTAAGTCTCTGAAAACAGTATTAGATGTATTGTTCAGAGTCTGATTTTCCATATTTCATCAATTTAGAAATATAAATAATAATTTACTCTCCTATTGCACCGTCGATTAATGCACTGCACACATAAAAAAACACCTAAACCTTGATGACGTTAGTATTTACCAACACATAATGCTAATTGACGGTTTACATGTCTGATAAATATCTATCAGATGTTTATGGAAGCCCATACTATTGCGAATAAACGCAATACTTTTTGCGACTAATCGCAATACTTTGAGAATAAACGCAATACTTATTGCGAATATTCGCAATAAGTATTGCGTTTATTCGCAATGTATTGCATTTATTCGCAGTAGTATTGCGAATATTTGCAATAAGTATTGCGTTTATTTTCAATATATTTATATTTTGACAGACACTATTTGGCACTAATGGGCTTCCGTATCACACAAATATATACGGTTTACTAAAATAACTTTGGTCAAAGCAAGAGGGAGGAGCGGGAGCCTGAGAGTTGAAACTTTGTTCCAATTGTCAATGGACTGGGCTGAGAAAATCGTGTACAATGATTGTCTCACACGACAAATTATAGAATGAAGAAAATATTGAAAGATCCTTTGGAATTATTGATCTCAATAGAAAATTCAAAATTTTTCATATCGACTTCTTCATATCCTGAATGGCTCTCAAGAATCAATACAACTGGGAATATTTTACATTTTAGAATTGTTGTCATAATGCAAAAGTACCGATGAAAATAGTTTTAAAATATAAAAATTCAGAGAAAAGGATCTTAAAAGAAAATGACCATGCAATCAGTTCAGCTGAAGGCACAAGCTACGTTATCGTTTGATACCATTGTGAAACAACATTTTAAAAAAGTCGATGAAAGAAATTTCTATATACTAATAAATCAATGCTGCTCAGTGAGTGCATTACACAAGGGATTCCCCCATTCTTACATCAAGCATTACTCAGTGAGTGCATTACCCCAGAGATTTCCACATTCTTAAATCAAGCATCACTCAGGGATTCCCCATTCTTACATCAAACATTGCTCAGTGAGAGCATTACACCAGGGATTCCCCCATTCTTGCATCAGACCTAATAAAAAAAGCCTATCTTCCTTTTACTTTGTTTATTTAAAAATGATTATCAAAGTCTTATTATTTGAAAAACTCGCCATTCGTCAAGCGTCGTAATACGCTGATATACAGGAAGTGTGCAGAGTGCATGCGCAATTAGGCATATACACTTTAAAAAGCAACTATTGTTTTGGGTTCGTTATGTCTTTAAGCCAAACAACGGAAACGTATTTTGTTTCTAAAACTTATTATTATTATTATTATTATTATTATTATTATTATTATTATTATTATTATTATAACAAGCCGTTGTACCCTGACTACACATGCGCTTTGCGTACTTCTTGTACATCTATTTCGTGTGCAGCTAAAAGAATATAAAGTTTTGAAAAGACTCGATCTGTAAACGTTTGGTTTTTGTTTTGTTTTGTCTTGCACTTGTTATATACTCGGTATGCAGAACGAAGAAAGCCTTACCGTACTGTCTACAGCATTCTCTCTCTCTCTCTCTCTCTCTCTCTCTCTCTCTCTCTCTCTCTCTCTCACACACACACACACACACACACACACACACACACACTCACACACACACATTCACACACGTATCATTGATATTATGATGTTCTTTAATACAAACTGGAAATAAATTAATAGATATATTACAATGAGCATCCATGTGTAAAAATTGCAGTCGTTTCATTAAGTCACAACTTCACAAGTATTGTACAGTCATAAAATTTGGCAATAAATCGAAAATCTTTCAAACTGTCAGCAAGTTGAATCTCAGAGGGCATCGTATATATTTTAAATGCCATTGAATCTCAGAGGGCATCGTTGTATGTTTTACATGTCTTTGTATCTCAGAGGGCATCTGTGTATGTATTAAATGCCACTGTATCTCAGAGGGCATCTTTGTATGCATTAAAATTCCATTGAATCTCAGAGGACATCTGTGTATGTATTAAATGCCATTGTATCTCAGAGGGCATTTTTGTATGTTTTAAATGCCACTGTATCTCAGAGGGCATTTTTGTATGTTTTAAATGCCACTGTATCTCAGAGGGCATTTTTGTATGTTTTAAATGCCCTGATTCTATGCAATCTTATTTTAAATAACAGACATTTTATTTTGAGGTATAATTTATATGCCATAAAAAGAAAATTTAAAATGTTAGACAAGCAACGAGAATAAAGCGAGAACCTGTAAGCATACAATTGGTTACAGCCTTCTTCATTGACACAGACACAACAGCATTGCATTTTATGTCCTAATAATAATAAATAAATATCGGTATCTTAGGAATATAAAAAGATGTAAGACCATTGTTCAACATTATAATAAGAATTTGGTCACATTCTTGTTTGTGCTTTTAAAGTTGTAGCAATAATGGGATTATAAACTATTGACAAAAATAAATAGCTACAAAACCATGGGTCAAAATAAGAAAAATCATACGTTTCTTACATAACTATGCCAGATACTTATCTCTTACTGAATACTGAATTTTTGTACTTTCTTGTATTTCTGTTCTTATTTATATACAAAAGACAAGATAAGTTCCTGCAGTGCCATTGAAAACTCTGTCAGCATTTCAAGGCTTGATACATAAGTTGTTTTGTTATTGGAGAGAAATTTGTGGGCAAACAATTATGTTAGTAGATAAGGAGGTTTTGTTTAAATTGACACAACGGTATTGAACATTTTACATAGTTGACAAAAGGGCAATGAATATTTTGACACAAAGATATGAAATGTTTTACAAAGCTGACACAAAGGCAAGGAATAGATCACGCAGCTGACAAAACGACAATGACTTTTTCACACAGTTGGCACAAAGGCAATGAATATTTTATAAAGTTGACATAAAAGCAATGAATATTTCACACACTTGACACAAAGGCAAGAAATATTACACAAAGTAGATAAAACGGCAATGACTATTTTACACAGCTGACACAACAGAAATTACTATTTCACACAGTTGACATCAGGGCAATGACTTTCACACAGTTGACACAAAGGCAATGAATATTTCACAAAGTCAACATAAAGACAATGAATATTTCACATAGTTACAACAGGTGATATAACTTCAAGGAAACTTTCACACAGTTGACACAACGGTAGTGACTATTTCACATAGCTGACAGAAAAGAAATAAATATTTCCCTCATTTGACACAACGGAAATGACTATTTCACACATTCGACTTAAGGACAAGGACTTTTCACACAATCAACAAAAGGCAATGAATAGTTCACATAGTCAACACAAGGCAATCAATATTTAACATAGTTGACAGAAAGACAATGACTATTTCACATAGGAGTCACTAGGCAATGGAACAGAGAATCAAAATTAGTAAGATATCTGGTTTTAAAATCGTTTAAATTTGCACCAATGGAACTGAAAACAAAACAGATATTGTATAATGCGGGTATTTTACTTAAATTTGGAACCAGTTTAAGGAATTCTTAACACTAAGATAACTTAAGAACGGAGTCCGTGTCCACTCCTCTTCATCACAAATCTCCGCGTCGCCTGACAAAAATATTGAGAATTAACTTGACTGCCCATGAAAACAATATTATGACTGCAGTAGTAAATGTAAATGATTATAAGTCTTTAAGTTTACAAACTACATATTTGCACACATGAAGACCGTTTTTATAATCAAAAGATCGTCATTCATGCATTCATTCATTCATCATCCTTTATAGTTTCACGGCGCGTAGGTCATCCCTACCAGAACAGGACGCCTCCCAAACGGAAGAAGCCGCGGACGTCCTTCACTCGCCTGCAAATAATTGAACTTGAGAAGCGTTTTGAGCGACAGAAGTACCTTGCCTCCACAGAACGCACTATGCTGGCGAAGACACTGAAAATGACAGACGCACAGATCAAAACATGGTTTCAGAACAGAAGGACAAAGTGGAGGTAACATGGTTAATTTTTATTTTCGTTTGGAGGTAATTTTAATAATTTAGACTTGGATACTACTACTACTACTACTACTACTACCACTACTACTACTACTACTACTACTACTACTACTACTACTAATAATAATAATAATAATAATAATAAAGGTTTCATCAACGGTTTCCTTACTTAATGATTTTTTTCTTTCACATTTTCACAGATCTATCCTATTCGCGTACTGGCTGTTGTAAGCGCAGATATTGGGATACTCTGCAGTTTATCGTTTCTGTCTTTCCTGGCCTTCATTCACTTTAAATAAATTAAGTCATTTTTACAAACTTTTCTCAGTCTTCTAATTTTAGAGATAACAAAAGGAAAGATAACAACAGCGGTCGCGTTTATTTACTTTCCTATTAAGTTTGAGTTCCTTTAAATTTTGTATGTAAACAGTCTATACGTTCCTTTTTTCTATTCATTATTATATCAAAAAGACTCGTGGGTTCGAACCCCGGCCAAGTCACACCAAAGACTTATAAAAATGGTACTTACAGCTGCCTCGCTTGGCGCTCAGCATTAAGAGGTTAGTGTTAGGACTGGTCGGCCTGGTGTCAGGATAATGTGGCTGGGTGGGACATGATTCTATATGTCTGCGGCATGATGCCCCAGTGCTAGACATCGCTATATACTGCCACGCTTCAGACATCGTAGCGATATGACTAAAATTGTTAAAGCCACGTTAATAATCTAAATTACAGACACACACACACATACACTTCTTCAAAGAAAAAAACAAAACAAAACAAAAATACCACAAATACAGAACAAATGACCTAGACAGTTGTTTTACCTTGGCCTTTGCAATAGATCATGTAGAGCATAGATATAATTATCTTTATATTAATCAATCTATTTCAGACCTAATGTTTCAACATTTTGTCAAGCTGTCAAAATTTTTAATTGGTCTGCCTTCTGTGCTTAATGGAAACCTTCTGTAAGAACAAATTTGAGACTTGCTGACTTAAATGAGTGAATTTTGTTTATCTGTTAGAAAGTTAGGGAACGTTAAAGCTGACTGTAATTGATCTTTGAGACGGGTCATGAAAAATTGCTTCCTCGTTAATTTGATCTGTGCATGGAGTGTAAGTCAGTTTACAAATTTAAACCAGTCTGCATACAACAAGACTGTCACTGTCCTTTATTTACTTACACAAAGGTGATTTTCCGTAAGAGATTAGATCTCGACATGACTGCAGAAATCTAATTTTAACTTCAACTGCCGCGATTTCATTGCAGATAATATCAGACTGGTTTATTGTTTCTTTCAAAACTTCAGTTAATTATCGCTTTAGCGCCAAATGTCTCCTAATCACAGTCATATTTTAAATCATTCTAATTATGCATTACGTAAGTCATTGCGTAGATGGCTTCAATTAAAAAAAAAAAATTCTGAACAACAATACTGTATGATCACAGCCATGGGCCTTTGTTTTAATACCCATTACGGTTAGTCAGGAATTGTGCATTGCACTCAGACGTAAGTCTCCCACATACCTTATCCTATATTTGTAAAATAAATTACTGTGAAAATTATATATTTGTCACTTTCTTTTGCAACGCCAGATATAACATAAAATAATTTATCAGAGACTTATGGATTAAAGTTTTCTTAAACTGGAAAAAAAACAACCTGTGTCTGTGAACAGCATGAGGTACTGACTATATCTCGTCCTTCCCCCTACCCATCCAATACCCACCACCACCTTCAAAAGTAATGTTACTATGGTCGAACCGATTTAGTTTGGTGATATAAGACATATTCTGGCAGGTTATTTTGCCTTCGCTGAAGATTAAATATTTTTTTATTTTAGTTTTTTAGGTTACATTTTGTACAGGCGCTGACTGGTCATCTCTCAAGTAATAATTTTTTTCTAAACAAAATATTTTTGAAAGCTTAATTCTCGTATTTAGTGAATGTATCTAATATACAGATTACGTCAATGGTATTACAAGAATGTGGAAAGATAGGAAACAACGTCAATGGCATTACAAGAATGTGGAACGACTGGAAAATAAAAGATGCAAAAATTAGTCTCAGAACTACTCTTTTACTGCAGATACACGAAAAAATGGACGGGCCTCCCATGACTGAATTCGGATTACGGTTAAAGCATTGCTGAAACCTCAGCAACGGTCTTCCGCCAACTGTATCAATGACCAAGTCTTACATATAGTTAATAGTCAAGAGTACTTGATAGAAGTATAGTACTCCTCATTATACCGCTGCCCATGGTAACCATAGAGCGCCTTATAATGAAACACTTTTTCATATAATTTTACTACGATAATCATATTATAACCGAGACTGTATTATAAT
>JAECUM010040663.1:0-50470 GCA_016617855.1 Megalonaias nervosa
CCCCCCTTGCAAAAAATCCTGCGGGCGCCATGTGTGAAAGAATGACTTTGCAAAACAAAAAAACAACCCATACCTTTCTGTCAACAGACTTAATTTTGGGAAAGGAGAAGTGAATTTTTTTTATAGAACTTGCAGAAATTGAACAGAAGCTATTTTCTGCATGCACTGGCTGCAACCGGTTTTGTCCTGAACAGCCTTGACAGCAGTTCCTAAGCAAAGGTAGGGAAGACTGTACGCCATAAGCAGCATTTTATGAGGAAGACAATGACCTATTGTACATGCTGTTGTTGTTGTGGTTTAACGCCATTTTTAAAACATACGATAGGCGGATTGGCGGCCAGTATAACTGGTGGAGGAAGAACCCGGGGGACATGCACAGTGCGTAGGTGTAACATGTTTGCTATTGTGCAAGAAATATAAGAAATGATATGTAAGGAACAAGAAGCGTCAGGATAGTTGATAGTGAGTTATCAGTTACCACGAGTGCACACATTACAATGTGTAATAAACAGCGTGCACTGCCTTCACACATGCCATTTGGGAACTTGGCACTTTAATATGTAAATAGTTTAGATAGCCACTTTCAATCTATGTATTGTTATTTGTCTTGATGATACCTGGGTCAACACGTGATCACAAATGGCCCTTGCAGTGTATCTTTATCGCAGTCCTCACATGAGACATAGCCCTGTTCCTAATTTGGAAACAGTTGCTTTTGCCGTCTTATTATGATATATGCATATACGAAGTATGAAAAGAAAAATATTGAAATACCAACAACACTGGCTATTGTGTCAAATGTAACTCTCTGGTACTTAGCCAAATTGCATTCACCTGCAAATGGTAGTAGAGTCTTATATTAATATTTATGAAAACATTGTCAAATGTAAATGTATAGCGGTAACACACCAGTTTCACATCTTTGTGCACATAGATTTAATTCCAGGCACTAGAAAGAGGGAGAGTACAATGACGACCTATCCGTTAATTTCTGTCGTACTTTAATTTTTTCGACTAAAATGACTACACTGTTACAGTCATTGTAGGTGCTGTTCAAGGTATTTGATATATGCAGGAGACGACAGTTGCCAAGCCCAATCATCCTGGATACATATAAATCATTGTTGGGCACATTACATTCCATGTAATTAACACAAAGTGACCTATAAACATAAATAACACCATATGTTCTGTATCATTTGTTGTGCATCACCTTGGCCATGTTAGTAGATGAATATTTGAATTTGTGACCAATGTAGACAGGTTACATTTAATCGCTTCTTTATATTCTGCATTTTAATGCACAGTGTCTTTGCAATTACTACACTGTACGACGATAAAAACTAATGTACTCCATACTGAAATGTCACATATAAAGCATTAGCAATAACTATTTATCACAAATACCGAAAACTATCAACACTAATATGTATACAATTAAGTGTACAAATAAGTGGTCTATTACTCACATCGTAAGCTGTAGAAAAGCACACATATATATGTGTGTGTGTGTGTGTGTGTGTGTGTGTGTGTGTGTGTGTGACATAGTCATTATCACTAAGCATGTTGCGCGATACTTAGTTTAACATTCACAGCTAGTGACAATCGTAACATCCAACAGAACTGAACCAAGTACCAGCATCTGAAATACACAAGTGTTCATATATCTTATCAGATAAGTACGTAATTTTCTAAACGTTTCATTGTTTCTCAATTTAAACCACACTCTTGTCCTACGGAAGTGTCTTTTGACATACTAGCGGACACATGCAACTACAATAATTATTATGCTTACAAGCATATATATATATATATATATATATATATATATATATATATATATATATATATATATATATATATATATATATACAGAACTATCGGATTTACTTAGGATAATTAGCTAGTGTCGAGTACCTATCATAATCTTTACACGTATATTGAGAACGAAAGACAGATGATTCCTTAAGATGTAAACTTCAGCGGATTTATATTTACTACATGTAGTGAAAGAAGAGAGGACAAGACGGGAAATGTAAACAAGCAAATAAATCATTTCACAGTATATATTTCAGGATGTTTAGGAATTGTCTTTGTTATTTGATAACCACCGGGATACATGTACGCGTATAATATAACTGTCAGTCATGGGCCTCAGTTGACTGGAAAAATACCAATATGGCAGCCACCATTAACTGGCATCGTGACGTTTGCCACATGCAATGTACGTAAGGTCCAATGTATATGAAAAATGTAAGGCTTGTTGCATCTTGCATAGCCTGCCTGCAACAAGATGATTACAGTGCAAATACCTCAATTCTGCCTCAATACCGTGATCTATTGCGTTTAAAATGCAATACAAGATTGAATAATGTAGCTGCTGCAAAACAAGTTGTATCTGCACATTTAAATGACAGTTTTTTTTGTAAGTTAATAATTTATAACTTTTCCACTTGTTGTAGAGCATTCGGGATATTTAGCTAACTACAGCCACCCCACCCACCCTATGAAGTATGTTCGCATTACCAATAGCCCGTAAGGTTATGGGCAATGCGAACAGGCTTCTTAGGATGAGTGGGTGTTTTGGAGCCAAATATTATGTATAGAACATAAATGCTACATTATTTTTTAAGAAGCGGTCAATGGTATGCGCAGGTTCAACTGTTTTTTTGGGGTAAAAAGGTATTTATAAGAGATAAAATAATCAATCTGATATTGCAGATGAATAGCACATCATTGTTGTATTGTCACAAATCTATAAATAAACAAAATGTTAGCATGAGATAAAACCTCAGAAGAAGGAAATCTAATGGATGATATGGGATAATGGATTGTCAACGATCGATTGTGAAGATAAAATGTTTATTTCCTACGCCCTTTTCCATTTTAATGCAGTCATTATCGCGTAGATGCTAATTGATTTCTATCAGAAAGCGGTTTTCATCCATCGTGCAAACAAAAGGGATTTAGTCTTCCATACTATGACGTCATGGAATTCTGTGATGCAGCAAATGGCTAAAAAGAACCACAGTTTAAACAGACTGAGTTATAATTATCAAGCTTGTTATACAACAAGATTCAAGGAGTGTTAAAATTCGCCCACACATGGGGGCTTACCAACACCGCATGTGGCAGGCGTCACTCTGCAGTGAAATGGAGGATGCCATATTGGTCTTCTTCCAGTCAATATAGTTCCACGAGGGAGAGTCATATTACACTCATGCTTGTAATCGATGGCTCTCAAAAACGTTTCCATATAGAAAGTACAGTTTTGTCTATATTATCAATAGCGAAGAAAATTCCGAAACGTATGAATGTATACTATCAAGAGAGTTATTCTATTGTTTACATTTCACTTGCTTGTCCTCTGTCGATTCACCACATACAGTTTTGTAAATATAAATCTGCCGAATTTGATTGATGTCTTCTGGTATTATGAGTCATTCATTGTTAATATGCATCTAAAGATAATGAATTTTGCCTGCAATTATGAGAACTATTGAGAAGTGTATGATGTGTTTCTGCCAGTATACGGAAAGGCACTACCTGCAATACAAACAACTGTGGTTTAAGAGAAGAAAATCTTTAATGGTTTTGAAAACTAAGAATTGATCCTGTAAGATTTATGAGAATTGCATAAAAAAATAAGTCGGATCTTTTGGGTATTACAATTGCGAATTCAAAAGACAGTGTTGCGTAACAGAGTAAAAGTTTATGCATTATTTGTCGATTTGCTTATAGCTATTGTGGCGATATATTATCAACATTTCTTGCATTCGTGTTAACTATTGCATGCTTTTGTTTTGTATGTGACATTTTAAGACTTTGTGTTAGTCAGTTTGTATGGTGTTACAGTATAGGTCAATTGCAAAGACATGGTGTTCTTTAGAAAGAAGAATTAAAAAGGCGATTTAATGACACTGGTGGTCGCCCTAATGGCAGATATAGGGAAGCCATAAGGGGAGTGGTTGTATCAAGAGATGAGAAGGTGAAACAGTATCATAGTGCCAATATTAGGTGTCCAACGTGTCAATAGATGAAGTTGAAAAGGACGTTCATTGAAGCGAATGTTAAGAACATTGTATTGCATCACATTTCAGTTCGGCATAATAGGAAGTTGCACGTGTTTCATCACGATGGTACAAATGCAACATTTCAAACACAAAGTCATAAATGGGTATTACCAAGAATGTTATGGTGTATTTGCAATAGTTGCGCTGCAAAATTTTAATTGAATGGAGCTTGGCAGGTATAGGTATATATATATATATGTATATATATATATATATATATATATATATATATATATATATATATATATATATATAGTGTGTGTGTGTGTGTGTGTGTGTGTTGTTTATAACCAATATATGCCTTTATACATTTTATTAGGTTCAATACTCTAGGTGTAGGGGACTGACAAAAAAAAAGCATTTTATTTGAAAACGCTGTGCAGTAAAACAACTTATGTTTGATTTCTCGAAATTTTAAAGAAAATCTTTTTCTCAATGGGTTATTGATGAACGATGGTGACATTTTGTTTCACAGCATGCGGACTCCACATTGATGTACACTACTTCTAAATCTGTCCACCACAAGGTATGAAATTATTTTTATTGTAAGTTATTGTGCCACAAAGTCAATGCTAGGTATAGTCATTTCTTTATCAGTGAACCATACCCAACCCATCTGTACTTAATTGTATGTTACCAAGGGCCCTTAATTAGTGCTATACCCTCTTTACAAACGTAGGTCGATATGACCCATAATGTACGATTCAGTTCTATAAAGGATTGTAACAAATTAGAATTGCTCAGCTTGACGGTGACGATACTCATAAAGTTCAGAATAAGTATTTTTTGAATCACAATACTACATATGTTCAAGAGGAAAGAGAATCATGTTACAGTCATCTGACAATTAGTGATACAGCCAGACTTTAAAACTGTTGCAAAATGGTTAAAGTCCAGGTCTAGATGGATTTACTTTAAAGCTATATAAATGTTTTAGCGAAAGTTCTTGTGGGATTTCTGTGCAGATCAATAACTTGTGGACATAGCGTAGGAAAAAGTTAAGATTTTTTTCCATACTCAAGAAATCCTCATGCTTACCAAAGGAACAAAATGGAAGGCACGTCAGATATTGGAGAAATGTTTATTTTAAATTTTGCCTGCAACGTTGCTTGAGAAGTTATTGCAGCTAGGATCGATAATCAGTGAAACTGAACATCGATTTATATATGGCGGATCCTTTGGAGAAAAAAGCAGGCTATTTGTTTTACGATATTGTGGATCATCTTGAAAACGGAAAAGCAAGCTATTGTATGATATCATGGATTATCTAGAGAACGAAAAAAAACCGCTGGCTATTATACGATATCACGCATCATCTAGAGAACGAAATAACAGGCTATTGTACTAATCTTGGATCATCTATAGAACGAAAATAGATATAGGTTATTATTCTAATACACTTTGATGAAACCTTTGATTCAATTAATTGGAGGTTCATTTTATAAATAATAGACATACGTCATCATTCTTTAAACTTGAAAGAGGCCGTCGTAAAGGATCTGTTTGTGCCTTATTTATCATCGTTGTTGAGATTTTATCCATAAATTTAAAGCCAAATGTGGATGTACTTGGAATGATATTTGATGTCAGTGAGTATAAAATTGCTTTTATTCTTCTTGATGGATCTCAGCGTTCTCTCAGGCAACAATGCATATTTTGCAAGGTTGTTGTTTAATTGTCTAGAGTTAAATGTAACATAAGAAAACATTTGAATTAGAAACGACACACTTTCCAAAGAAAGAATATATCCCGATATGGACATTAATTGGTCTTTTTCTGACTTTAAGCTCCAAAGCATTGGTTTATCTCTTTTGGAGGAAATCAATTTTAGAAGAAATTAACGACTGCAAAAGACCTATGGACAAGTTGGAGTCAAAGACATCATTTTGATGTTGATAAGGTAGATGTTGTAAAAACGCTTCTCACCATATTCTTAAAAGCATTTTTGTACTTCTAAATCCAACAACAAAAGTTGAAACAGAGCCTAATAGCACATTTTCAATGTATATGGGATAGTAAAGTTGAGAAAATTAAAGGTGACATCACAGTTCTGAGAAAAAAGGTGGACAAAATATAATGCATCATAACTCATTCATTAGTTACATTAAAAAAGAGGGTTAGAAATTGCTGCAAAACAAAGAGGGATTGTACCAAAGTTTAGCAAATACAACTACATGTATATTCATAGAAAGCAGAGAAAAGAAAAAGATATTTGGAATTTTGGGACAATGAAATTGGAAGAATTAGGAAAGTTCTTTAAAAACGGTTTTTGGGTGGATGCCATGTTGGCACTGTTTTGTTGCAAAGAGCAATCGCAAGTTCCGAATATTTATCCCCTAGTGCTGTAACTTAGTCTCCCACAGACTGTTCTATGAAGACAAATCCAGAAAAGAATCCAGCATTGCAATTCTTAGTGATTTAGATCATGATGAGGGTAAATTAATACCTTGAAAATGATAAAGCTAGCAAACTAGACGCAGTGATTTATTGAAATACTTATTATTATTATTATCCAAAATTCCAAAACCATGGAAAGATTCTTTAAAAAAGTACACAATAACTTTGATAGACAGGCGGATAAAATTCACTGAAACTTATTTACAAATATCCTTTAAAAGAAACAACAAGTAAGAGAGTCGTGTGCTGCTAGGCAAGAAACTTGGGTGCATGTATCAAACACAAAGATAAGTAGCGAGGGGTGGTCTAAGAGTTATAGTCAGGCGCAAATTGGTACTAAATATATAATCTCTTTCAATTTTAAATTAATTCATAGAATAATTGTTACTAATCTTCTTTTGAAAAGAGCGAACATATTAGACAAGTGAACTTTCTCTAAGAGTAAAAACGAAAGTATTGAACATCGTTTTTATATATTACTTCAAAATCTGGTACCATTTTCGTAAATATTTTTAACCTTGTTGCCCAAATATTGTACATCTATCGAAAACAAAATTATTTGTAGGAAGTGAATAGATGAATATCTAGGATAAATAATATATTTACAGATTCAATGTGCAAAGTCCTACTATTTATTCGTTTAAACAAATAGTTGAAGTGCATAAGAACAATGAAAAATACACTGCTAGATTAAAAAAGGAAGACCGATTTCTTAAAATAGCATGAAGATTTAAATTGTAGAAGAAACTTTTTCTGTGTGCAGTTGGTCATTTTGATTTGGATCTGATCTGATAAAGAATAGGAAGTCTGTACAGTAATATCACAAAAGTCCTTGATATTGTATACCTGTCTTTCTAAATTGTGCACCAGAAGGGAGCGCGTGCCACTTGCATGTGCGCGTCTGTATTTTCTTTCCTTTTAATGTATATCCTATTTATTGTCCATAGATTATAATAACGTGAAATGTTTTATTTTAAGTTGATCATGGGATGATGATGCTCAACCCAGTGGGGTCAACCAATTAAAAGGGGTTCGGAGACTTACTGATTTCGGTGATGATTATGCATTTAGTCATTGACAGCTTCATTTTCTGCTCTTTTTGCACCCCATATATATATATATATATATATATATATATATATATATATATATATATATATAACTTAGAATCATGAAACTTAGTAATGGATGTACCTTGAAGAGGTCTGCACCCTCACGACAAAAGTAGGTCTCAGTGGGTCACAGTGTGATCGTAGTGGAGATGTTGTGGATAAATGAGATCGACTTAGAAGAAATATCCCCATCCGTCATCTTATCCAGCTTGTCTTTCCTCGAGGAATTGCTGTCCGGTGATCGATTGAAAATCTCCAACGGGAAGTAGTTGTGACATAGCCCATGCATAGAGATTGTTTGTATCGAAGTAGATGTTGGTCGTGGACGGCTTTGTGGGATCGTACGATGACTTGTATTTGTTGTTGGCGATGGCATGTATTTTGGTGATGACGGATATTCCTCCTCGAATCATTTGCTCTGTGAACATGAACATGTCAGGATCGGTAAAGAGTTCGAGTTGGACTTGACTCATCATGAGTAGTGCATCCCATGAGAGAACTGGCGCTGAGAAATAGCAAAGTGGATCGAGTTGGCAATGATCCAGTCACGTTTGTTGAAATTGTCGAGAACATCCGCTAGCAGGAGTACATCCGTTTTGAGATGCACATGGTGATAATCTCCGAGAGTTTGGCATCCAAAGGCGTTCCACACATCACTCGCTCGCTGTTATTCATCGTCGGTGATTTCGGAGAGATGTAAGTGTGAGTAAAAGGCGTCTTTGTGCGGCAGTGATGTTTCATCAAATTTCGACCACGCATCGATGTACTCATAGGGGTAAATTCCTTTTTGATGGAGTAGTTTTAATTTTTCAGGATCGTCTTCATCGAGGTGAGTAAATGTTGGGCATGTTTTAGCGAGTTCGTCCAGTGATGCCGACAGGAACTGGAAGCTATCGATGAATCGAAAAGGTCCAATCGAGAACGACATCTACTTTTTAAAAAATTTTGGGGATGCATTTTTTGATTTGTGTTCCGACGTCAGCAAGAAGATGCTTGACACGCGGATGACTGAGTACGGATCTTTGAAACGTAGATTGCAGTTATCATGAGCGGCTCTTCGATATTGACCGGTGACATGGCAATGATCTCTGACCTTTTTATTGTGCGGCTTCAAGTAATCCTCGCAGATTTGGCATTGCTGCGCTACTTTGTGCTGTCGCTGCTGTGACGGTGTGAGTGGAATCATCGATGATAGATTTTTTGGATGTTTGTAATGCATTTATGCTCAGCCACGAGTTGTTAAAAAAAAAACAGATGATGCAATACTCATCTCGATACTGTCGATACGGTGACGACAAACTTTTTTCTGCTGAGCAGCATGTTTTATATCCGATCGTGCACGGGAAGTGTTTTTGTTCCATTTGGGTGAATGGAAGGTCTGGATCAGGCGAGGGTCCTTGTACTTTTTCAACGATCACATCCAAGTCAAAGACGATATGAAACGTATGCGCGTATTTTCTGTAGTGGTTTTCGAACCATAGTGTTCTCTCGCGTGGCATCTAAGCGGTATGTAGTTCCTGACAGTATCCCGACGTGACGCGGTCGTGTAGTTTTTGTTGTTGAGGTAAGCATTGTAAGCAACGATAACAGAAATATCCATGATTTTTATGCTTGGTGTATTGGATCTGCGTAACCGGCTGAAGTCTCTGATGTACACAAAATGATGATACCGGTGGTTTAATGTATCCGGTCCTCACTACGGTATCAGTGATGCTCGGATGCAGTTCCTGGATAATCGTGTTAACGATTCATTCGATGTTTTTGCCAGCCTTGTCGATTCTTTATCGTTACAACATTTAATTATGGCAAAATACTTGTCTATGGTTTCTCTGAGCTGTTGTTGTCGCATATGTCCAGCTGAAATATGAGAGTTTTATCTCATTGTGTTTCCACTGTTCTTGTGTGTTTTCTACTTTTCTCCTGATTGATATCCGATTAAATCTTCGTGGCCTGCTTGAGTTTGCGATTGTCATTTCTAGCATACGACGCATCCTGCCTGTACGTATCATCGAACAATGACTGGTAAAGTTGTTTAGCTAATCGGACAATTTCCGATATGGTGAAACCTATATTAGTTGGATAATGCTAAAATAATTTATTTTTATCAGGTCGCAATGATGTATGGATCTATATTAGGTCAGATCATCCAGTGTAAAATTTTATAAATAACTTAACCAAGGATTAAAAAGTTCTGCCGTAACCGCATTACACGTAAACGTGGAATACTTCATGCTTGCGGCGGATATGTAAAATTTAAGCGTCGTGGAACAAATTGGAGATGTACCGTCGTAAAGAGCATTAGCAGTGCTATCTGGTTTTATTCCATCTAACCTCCACGTAAGAATACGCTTTGTTTCAGAGCTGCACCCACGCACTTGAAATTTCCAGATGGCTACTTCAGCATGTAAGTGCACCTGAAGCCAGAACTTATATGTAATTGCAGCCGTGGCCACTCGTTTCCAGCATCAGACTCCACCGTGTGATTTGCAAAAACATAATAAGCCAATAAGCCAGGTAAGAGCCTAAGAATTCTGATGATGTTGATATAGAAACTCCACACCGGTTTCCATTATTTCCTGTGAGTGTTGGAATGTGCCCAGAGTTGTTTATGACACGGCACGTATCCACGTACATTTTCATGGCTATCTCATTGTTTGCCGTTGGTGGAAATCCGTCACTAAGATTTTAGCTCCAGTCATCAAGGTGAGATTTCCTGTGAGTGTTCCTCCATTGGTAGATAATTTTGTTCAACTGCGAGTACGATATCGCCTGGGCGTTATCCGTGATCGGCAATGTAGTGGGAGGTCCCTATAATTTTTTGTTTTCCATCGATGTCGTTCTGTACAAGCTATTCTTTGTATTATTGTGGGTCAAAAGTTGATCATAACAATCATTGTTAACTCTGAAACCTTCAATGGTCTGGACTACTATTGAGTGTATAATTTCCGCTGCCATCTTTGTTGATCCAGATAGAACTATTCATGGTACCAAAGTGATAGATCATAGTCGTTCTCGTGTTCAGCCCGGTATACACTTCAAGTCGTCTAGAATTCTGTGATGTTGTTCCAGATGGATGTGACGACATGGAAAGCTCTCTAGTCACTTGGCCAGTCACGGATAAATTTCCAGATATCACAACACCAGTTTTATCGTATTTGTTAGCCAGTGCCACATCAAGATCTGCTGACGAGACGACTTGAGAAGATACAAGAGCCTGTCCTGTTGGAGCTGGTAAACCATACATAATTTTTCCTCCCATGCAAATATTTCATGTCATTTCTCCTCTGGTCAACGACAATTTAGCCTTTGCCATCTATTTCGTGTGACCATCATACGGCGTTGGCATTCGGGGCTGGGAACCTTACATGTTCGTGATTGGTGATGCTGCGAAAGTTCTTGTTGAGATTACCCTGCATGGATCCCCCGGCGCAGTTGACCTTTTTATCAAGCTCATCCTGACTCGCAGAAGAGCTGCTGCTTGACCCGATAACCATACGTACCAAAGGATGTATAAGACATGGTTTGCAGATAAGATTGACTTACGTGAATGATTTACGGAGCGAATTATATATAGAAAATGAATATAATTAATTTTGACACGAAGGCGAAAACGAAAGCGCACCAGAATAATTTTTGATGCCTGATTGCCATTACATGATTGTGGGTCCAACCGGTCTTGGTAAAACGAATCTTCTCATGAACATGCTACTGAACAACATGCTGAACTACGCCCGAATGATCATTTACATGTTAAATCCTCACCAGGACAGATACAGGACACCGTGTGAGTTTGGCGATTCGCTTGCAGAAAATTCTGTTTTCAGAGATTCTGACTGCTATGATGTCCGTACCCTCGTTGATCCGGGTCACATACAGCCCGTAAAAGATCTTGATTGTGACACGCATACGATCATCGTTTTTGACGATATTAAGGTAGATCGAGAGAACATGAACAGCATCTGCGAGTAATTTTCTTTGTCGAGAAACAAGAGCTCCAACAGCATTTATCTCACTCAGTCATACTACGATGTGCCTAAATATATCCGACATAACACGGGATGCATTGTACTGTTTTTCGGTCTTGACAACAGAGACATCGACGCGATCGCGAGAGACCATTGCAGCGGCATCACCGCGAAATAATTCAAAGACTGCTACACCGCTGCTACGTCGTCATCCAAACACGATTTTATGACTTTCATCGCGATATGGAGACGATCCCTGAACGCTACCGAAAAGGCTTCGACGAATTTTTCATCCCTGCTCAAAAGGTTTATCGATCAACGGGCGGCGTTGCGTCAGCGCGTCCTATAGGACAAGATAGATCAGCAGCCTTTTCAGCGAAATGTCGCAGGGTCACTGTTCAAGACACTTATTACTAAACTCGACGAAGCGAAAACTACGTACGATGCCAAGCAAGTTCAGTTGTTGGACACGCTTAAATAGACTCAGGACTCTCTGAAATCTACTCAGGAATCACAGCAGCGATTACTGGAAGTGTTGGTTCCTGCTCCTGAAGATGACGTTGCCGCGATGATGAAGCGAGCTGAAGCAGAACAAAAAGGAGAAGCCAGGAAGACAGTACTGAAACGAATGAAACAGAAAGACAAAGGATCAGCAGCGTGACTCAAAAAGATGGAAGAAGAGAAGGAAAAAAAAAACGAAGCCAGACTTGAATCGCTAAAAAAAGGATTCAGCTAGAAAAAGAAAAGTTTCAGAGTGAGTTTTCGGAAGAGGAAAAAGAAAAAAGCGAGCATGCTAGGATCAGTATCGTGTCACATAACTTGGCGTTTGGTTATCCAAATCCTAATGTTTTAAACAAAGAATGGCTGGAAAATTTTGTAAGAGAAATACTTCCAGAAATGAAGGAGCATGTGACGTTAGGATCGTCCGCCGAGGATGTTTCTTTAAAGTGGTAGCTGCATGTCGCTTGTTAAGTCATGTCAACCACAGGTACTAATCGTTGATTCAGGACAACCAGGACGAGAACGAGAAAAAATACATGAACCAGCTGCTTGGAGAGTTACAAGATTACAGAGAGGAACTAAAAGTCAGAGAAAAAGTCTAACGTTCAGGTGAGAGACCCATGTTTCTTGTGGTGGATTCAGCTTTTACAGTACCAGTATTAAAAGTCTGAAACACCATTAGAATTAGAGTCTGCTCGACTGAAAGAGCAGAGGTCAACTGAGCCGCAGGAAGGGGCTTCACATAGTGAGGCTGTTAGAGAAATGGTAGCAGCAATAAGAGAGGCGCATAAAAAGAATCAGAGAGAATAAACATGGCAAAACATCGTGCGAGTAGGAGCGGATGATGCAGCAGAAGAAGGCTGAGAAGCCGCAGAAGGCTGTTGAGAGGACTGGACAAGGCCTGCGGAAAGGAAAAGGCATCCGCTACTACAAAAATCCATCCGAGATCGCCTCGCGGTTAAAATTGCTGATCGCTTCCAAACAAGCGGGAAATGTCGGCTTGGAGATCGATAACGAGATGGTGGATATACTCAGTCATCTCCTGGATAACCAACTGGTGATGTCGGATCAGTATCAGATTCTGTACGAGGACCTGATTTAAGTGAAATCCACTTTTGTCACATACACTAAATAGAATTCAGAAAACTTGAGAAGCACACATGGCTCTCAGCGATACCACACAGCTGTTCGATTCACATTCGGTCACTTCCACCGTGAGGTATTAGACCCGCTGAATTAGACCAACAGTCCGCCGAAATATGGAACAGCTTCTTTAACGTCATCGCGAGCAACGATCAGTTTTCGTACTTAGCCTCAGCTCAGCAAACGAATGATCACTATCTCGCCGGGAAGATACAACATCACCCGACATCCCCGCGGAAATCTCCAGATTGATCACCAACAACGGACACACCTCCAAGAACATCAAAATCGAACCCAATTATTCCACACTGCGAACAGAATCACGCTCTCTAACGGTTATCGCGTGGGATTTGACATTCCTAGTTCGATCGGATCCATTCTCGGTTTTAGCGTAAATACTGTCTTAAGCGCAAATGGAACGTTCGAGGAGGATCTTCCCGTCAACATCACCGACGTGGACAGCCTCCTCATCAAATGCTCGATCGCTCAGGGATCGTTATCCTCGGTCAGTTCGACCTACAACGTGATTTATTCCACGGTGATTAACTTGCCTCCGGGATCGCTCATGCAGATTCCTCCTAATCCCTTCATTCATTATCCAGAACACGTACACGGTCTAGGAAATTACCATGTGGTCCACGGATCAATCTAGAAATGCCGTCGATACCAACAACAAAAAAATCACCTATTATCTGCACGTGCGGAGAAAATCTGCATAGAGACGTGAACATCTGATAGCGTCGCAAGGTCTCATAGCCAGCTACAAAAAATGTTCACAGATAAAATAGAAGCAATGAGGCAATCACGCTACAATGACGGAAAATCGTGGGGAGATTTTTATCCACGCTGTTTTCTTCCGTGCGAGCAGCTCTTCCAGGCATTGCAGATAAAGCAGCACCGATTGCCCTCAAAGCGGCAGAAGCTGGAGCCACTGAAGCAGCCTCTGCAGCTGGAACGGCCGTGGGACAAAATATAGCAAGCAAAATCATGCGTGCGCCATTCCCGACACCGTTGTTGACAGTTGCTGAGTCACAGTTGCAGGAATCTCAGCTGTCCGATCTTTCCAAGCAGGCAAAACACGCTCTTAAGAAAACTGCGACGGTACTTAGCGCAAGATCAGAAAGAATTTTACAGGATCTTGAGAGAAAGGTGAGGGGTGCACCAACAACATCTCTCGGGTCCATCATATCTTGTTATGGATTAACGATTATGGTGAGACATTCTATTTTCAAAACCATTCTCAAGACATTTTCGGACAAAACTATAATGTATTTTAATAATCGCGCGATTTTTTTTATCACGATGTTATTTTGTAACACCATTATAACATAGCGACGTCATGTATTCAAGATTTACTCCCGATTACCTTAGACTGAACGATGACATCCCCAAGGACCGAGTACGAGTACGTCGAATACCAAGACACGAACATTACCAACCTCAACGCGAGCACACACCGATAAATAGAGACGCATGAAGAAGATGTGTACTTGCTTCCCCATAAAGCCTTTCTGCCTGTCCGCGGTAAAGTACAAACTACGATGTGTGGAGACTATGAGGCACATTTACAGACCAGGCTGAAGAACAAAGAATGGTCGTTATTCAGGTCGTCGCAGTACCAGATGAACAATCAAACCGTGGAGGAAATTAATGGATACTTACTTCAGGCCAGCACGATCCTGAATCTGATCATGCTCAGCGATGACCACATGAAAACGCGCGCCACCAACATGTGGCGGTTCAGCGTTACAAACACGGGAGCTGCTGTGAGGAATGAATTTCGCACTGGTTCACCACCAGTCAATGCCGCTGCGCTGACGGATGTAGAAGTTGATAACGCTATCGTGTACAGACCAGCAGCGGCAGGAGCAGATTCGTATCTTTTGCATAATATGACAGCAAATGCTGTAGGATCGGCCCTGGTGAGAACCTTTATCGCATCCGCGTTGCCACAGGCAGGTACCTTCCTACAACGTGGGATTCACAGCTCCTCGTGCTATCACCGATTCCAGTCACGATATATGCATGATGCTTCCACTGCGCAGCATCTTCGGAGTATGTCGTGATATCCGCATGGTGTTCATAGACGTCAAGCTGTTCAGAGGTGTCAAACACACGCTGGTGCTGAAAAGAGATTCTCCAGCGCAGCACATGTACAAAGCATGGGGAGTAGCGGATGCGCAATTCACCATGATGTGGTTGTCGTTGTGGATGCCAGAAATCACTCCATCGACGGCTCACATGCTCGTGTTGGAATCGACGTTGGTTAGATTCACCAAGAAACTTTACTTCGAACAGCACCGTATTTACATGCAGCAATTTGCTGCTGCTTAGTTGATCACGTCCTTGAGAGTATCTACCAATCCAGGCAGCGAGCTTCCCGGGCATGTGTTCGTGGCGTTTCAGATGGCGACGCGACGCAGAAATCAGGTAAGAAACAAGCACGTATTTGGCTATCTTAATCTGTCTCGTATTTACGTTCGCATCAACTCTAGACACTATCCAGAGCGAGAACTCGAGTGCAATTTTGCAGTCAGAACCAGAAATTATTCTCTCGCGTACATGATTCTGATGGAAGCCATGCAGAAGTACCAGGACGTGGACACGGGCACGCATATATTGCTGGAGGATTTCCCTAACTTGTATCCCATTTTCCATATCGATCTCTCGAAACATTCCGAGTGTCTCAAAGATTCGCCAGCTGATATCGAAATCCGATGGACTATTGCCAGTCCATGTGGCGATTACGTGTACTACGATCTGGTGACGTCAGATCCATTCATGACGATTGACGTGCTCAATGGAAAAATGAACGTGATCGTCTAACTACCACCAAGTCGTTCAAACAATGAATATCCTTGTATAAACAATGCCGAAGAAAAAATGGTCCAAATATCAGGGATCCAAACGAGAAGGTGGCTCCATCGATGGTGAATGGAATTATCAGCGCGATCATTCCCTTCGTCAAGACCATGGCGACAAAGCTGTTTGCGTCGGTTGCTGCTTCGTTGGGACTTGCTGCGGAGACAGGGGACATAACTGGAGCCACACATAAAGCGGTGATGGGAAATGGTGTTGCCCGTGGCAGAAACGTCCCCAAACAACGTGTCATCGTGACATCGTCAATTGGCTATGCCAGTCGAGGTTATCGAAATAAACCCATCAAAAGAAAACCAAAATAATAGCATTTACTGTAATACAATCTCGTACGTGCCAGTAGGTTTAACGCTGTCACCTTAGCAAAAGAAAAGTATGGTTGTGGCGGCCGCACACAAAAGACCCATATCGATCAGGCTTAAAGCGTTGGTGCTCACAAAACCTGACAGGCTCGTACTGACTCATAGTCAAGCCATATCAGTAGCTAAACATATCGCTGAACGAAAAAGAATTGTTCTTAATTTGTCGGCGTCACAGCTGTCCAAACAAGGAGGTCTTATGCACCCCTGTTTGCAGGAATCGCTTGAACGTTACATTCAACAACCACATAAAGGAGCATTGTACATCTCGTTACAGCTTCAGGACGTCAAAGATAGCACGTGTGGATGGTACTGCGTTGATTACATCTAACGCAGGTACGAAGGAAAATCACAAATCGAAGTGATTTTACAGCTTTAGAAACAGCGTGGTTGCCAAAATAATGTAAACTATAACATATAACAGCTAACATGAACTCGTGGTGCCTTAAGTGCAAAACCAGAACGGAGAGTATCGATCCACCGAGGTGGTCACGAAGAATAATCATCTCATGATCAAATCGAGATGTGCAGTATGTGGTTCTAAAAAATCACACATTGTCACAGGTAAGATAATGTAGTCAGCAACGGAGACAACTAAAATATATGCAGCAGTTATGTGCAATGGCATAGGTGAGTTAGTGTCATTGCTCTGTATAAAAAATGTACCATTGCAGATACTGTGACATCGACACGAGCTGAGAAAATCTGCGCGTGTAAAGAAATTTGTGCTTGGGAGACTGTAAATGCTGCGACGAGAGACAAATTCGCGGTGGCACCGTGGACATCCATACGCTGATCGCAAAACCTCCAAGGCCACGTGGCGGATAGACGTTGCCAGGACATAATTACGCAGGACAGTGGAATCCATTAGAACAGCAACTGGATGAAAACCATCAGCCGCTGCCCAGTCAAGAGTCCTACAACGGCGTAGGTGCCATCTCGATGCAACATGACATCTGTTACAGAGATCATCCCGATGACAAAGCTGAATGCTATCGAGTCATGCTAAGGGATTTAAAAAATTCATGCCTAAAAAATTCAGAGAGCGTGTAGACCGAGCTCTTGTGCGGGGCATCATGGGAGCCAAACATCAGTTAGCCATAGGCGTGACAGGTAAAATGAAGATCTTTCGGAACTGAAAGTTCTCGCCAAAGAACTGCATAAACCAGCGCTCAAGCATTTTCCACGACGCAGAGTGATCGCTGTCTCGGCAGACGATATATGTTCGGCAGATCTCGATTACAGCAGGTAAAACAATCATTTTAAATATCCCATGAAGGTCATCGAAGCGTTCAGCAAATACGCATGGGTAGTTCCTCTGAAAAACAAAAAAGGAAATTCTATAGTTTAAGTGTTGGATAGCATTGTAGGTGCACGAAAGCCCAATATATTATGGGTAGATCATGGTAGTGAACTTTAAAACATAACCGTCTCAGATTGGCTTAATAAATAATATCTTGTACAGCACAAACAATACAATCAAATCGGCCGTCGTAGAGCGGTTTAACTTAACTCTCAAAAATCGCATGTGGAAGAGATTGACCAGCGATAACATCAACTGATACTTAGATTTTTTTGCCAGAAATCGTCCACCAATACAATCAGACATGGCACCGCAGCATTAAAATGACACCCACGGAAACATCTTCAGCTGACAAAAAAACCCCAAAAAAACAAAAACAAAAAAAAAACCAGCTCACAGACGCGTTAATTTTTAGATCCAAATTGAATGTAGGTAACCACGTCAGAATTCACCGACAAAATAATACATTTGAAAAGGGATACACCCCTAACTAGACCAAAAAAGTCTTCGTAGTCGATACCATTCAAAAACAATTCCAGTCACGTACACGATCAAAGATTCCTCGGTAGAGCCCATACAGGGTTCTTGTTACGAGCAGGAATTACAAAACACAAAAAACCCATTTCAGAGTCGAAAAAGTCATTTCCAGGAAAGGAAAAGAAAATCGCTCCTTAAATGTTTGGTTATCCTGAACAGTTCAATTTGTGGATTCCATAGCATGTTTGACGCCATTTTCTCATGTGTCCACTGCTTCTGAGACGACAACGCCTCCGAAATAATCTTATCGTACTCCTCACCTATGCTCTTTCTAGATAGTCTTACACTTAGCTGCTTGCTCGTGAAGACAAAAATTTCACACGGCCCACCAACTGAACTTGAGTCACTCTATTCAGCAACTGATAAAACTGATCTCGCTGAGGTACTGACAAAAGAAAACGTTTCAGCTTATTCTTTATGTAATACTGTTGCTTGTAACGCTGCACCGGACGCTGATGACTACCCACTCCTCGTTCTCGTACTAGTCATCATCGCTCTCCTCACAATAAATCATCTCAGGAACATAACTCAAGTCCTTATTCGCATATACTATACCCTCCTTTGCACGCTTCAACCTCTTCTTGGACTCATCTTCACTTAATTCCACTACTGGAATACTACTGCGAACATCACTGTAGCGCAACCTATCGCTCCTCCAAGGCCAACATGGAATATTCATCTTCACTATATCACAAACATATCTACAATTGGGCTAACGCAGTGAACCAGAACACCCATCGATCACAAAAGTGAGCCAGAATCCCCAACCCCCTAGATCCATGGGGGATTTACTCACCTAGCTTAGGCAGGGAGTTAGGTGAGCCAGAAACCCCATTTTTCTATACTACTATTACTTGCACTTTCTTATATCTGTTTAATTTATTTGTAAATGGACGGCCGATTCGGACTTTTACAGTTTGTTTCTTCCTCTTTCGTGAAGATCGGTTATAGCATGGCTTTGTGAATGGACTGCTAATTCTGACTTTTATGGTATGTTTCTTCCTCTTTCGTGAATGTCGGTTATGTCAGTGCTTTTCTGCAGCAAAAATTGTCAGTAAGTGTCAGCTTAGTGCCTCGTACATTCCCCAATGATGCACTATTAATCTTTCCGCTCAAAATGGATTTCTTCCGCTTTTTATTTCCTTCTCAGCTCTCATGACAACCCACACTTTCCCTTTGACTGATAAAACCTCTCAAGCACACTACAAGTACATTTTTCCTATGACGTGATGATAGGAATTTTAGAAAGATATTAGATTGATAGATGGCTATAGATAAATGCTACTCCCAGTGATATTTAGTCAATGCATGGAATGAATGTCCCTCCTACTACTGAATTGAATACGGCTGCCTACTTTTTGGTCGTCTGAAAACCAGGTTATCAGTAGACACACTACGTAATTTTCGGTCGACCAGTGAGAAGGCAGTATTCTATTCAGCTCTTTGCGTTTGCATATTAAGTGGGCGCGGTCACGGCCACGTCGACTGGTAGAATGGGAAAATGGACTGGCATTCCTTAAAGGCGTTGTAGTAAGTCAAACTTTGTGTAAGCATAAAATGTGGAATGCCTGCGATAAGCACTGGTACCAAAACCTTTATTACGCGACGCGAAGTGTGGCTTGAAAAAGCTGCGTTGATTCTTAATTAATAAGCGCGAAGGCAGAGAATTGTCCCACCTAATTATTATTATATGCATAGTACATGCGTGTAGATAAATTACAAGCAACTATATCAGCACTTATATCACGGATTGTTAACGTATTATATGTAAGTCGATAGTTACTGGCCCAAACCAAACAAAATTTACGTCCATGAAGTTTCTCGTTTCAAGCGCACGAAGATGACAAAAATAACAACATTCAACCGATACAGGTTAAAATAACAAACCAAAATACATTATATATATATATATATATATATATATATATATATATATATATATATATATATATATATATATATATATATATAATCTACTCGCAACCAGATGAAGACCCCAGCACGCAATAACAAATCTCGCTTACGGTATGTACTTCGAAACAATTACATATGTTCTAATCATGCCACCTTTGAAAAGAGCTCAAGGGACATCTTAGAAGGAGAGGATACAAAAGGAGTTACATTGAAGAGGCTGTTAATAAAACTAGACGACTCGAAAAGAGGAACACTCATGAAATATAAAACTAAGAAAACCAAGAGGCGTGTCCCTTCGTGGTAACTTTTCACCCGATTCCCCAAACCTACAACAGATCGTATGCAAGCATTTGCACCATAT
Organism: Megalonaias nervosa; assembly: GCA_016617855.1. Taxonomy (NCBI): domain Eukaryota; kingdom Metazoa; phylum Mollusca; class Bivalvia; order Unionida; family Unionidae; genus Megalonaias; species Megalonaias nervosa. Next base: position 20,543 of record JAECUM010040663.1, read on the forward strand.
TGAATTGTCTAAACCTCTCAAGGGAATATTTCCAGAAGTTCCTATTGTTGCGTATTGTAGAGGTAAGATCTCAAGGATCACCATTTACGTGCCAGAGTAACTTCGGACAAGACCACAGGCACATGCCATTGTAAAGACAAGCGTTACGTAATTTGCAAACATACGCCCGAGAACAAATCTTTCCGAAGTTCGACAACAGGAGTTAACTACACGATCAATCAGAAGTTAGGTTGTCAAGCCAATAATACAATCTCTCTTCTGACATGCAAGATCTGTGTTATTCAGTATGTTGGCGATGGATTTCATTGATTTCAGAAAGCGAATGAATAATCACAAAAGCCAAATTTGCAACCAAACCAACGCCATCCACTAAAATCAAATGAACATTCAGTCGAGTCGATCAAGATGTTACCGACTAAATCTAACCTAGGGTGGACAGATACAGAACGCACACGTAAGGAACGATACTTTATACTACAATTAAAAATTCATGGGAAATTTGGTCTAATAAAAGAAAAACGGACCTTCCCTTTGCAGCATCGTCAAAATTAGTCATTAATTTTGTACCCGACGAAAGGTTTGCGCTAATATCTACCCAAGTAATTATATTTTTTTAAAAATTATTTTATTGTCTTTATTATTATTATTATTATTATTATTATTATTATTGTCAATTTTTCCGACACACAATTATCTTATCATCTTTCTTTCAAAACCTCCTTGCTTAAATCTACCGGGATATAATTTCTGGCGTTGATCTCTCACCACGTTTGGTCTCGTTCGTAACTGAAATTAAGTCAAAACATTTTGCCTGGTTCATTATGTAATAGACACAAAAACCCGTTGGTCTATTATTCTTGCACGACCTTGTATTGTTATATCTTTTGTAAATTGCCCCTAGTGATTCTAACATGTAGGAGCCCAGAACTTTTCGAAGATTTTGTGCACAGACAAATCACGGGGAAACCAATGATAACACATTCCCAATTAACACAGGGTAACTAACTCTTGCGGGTCACAATCGGACCCCTCGATGACTACATTCTTGCATATTATCTGCGCATTTACTCATAACTTACACCACCGTAGAGAAGACATTCCACACATTTCCCACATGTAACATTTAAGTACCTTACTTGTTTTGAATGGCAACTTTTACATCAAGTTTGTCCACTGCTTCCTGCCTTGTACACTTTAACAGCATATTTACTTCTATACTTCCGCTCGTGGCTCGTGATTGCTTCAGTGATTGGTTATTTGTTTGACAATGTATTTTAAAACAATCGGTATCAATTGCTACATCTCAGTATAAATTGGCAAATATGGAATCGAAATAACCTCGGCTATTTTTTTTTTCCTTATTGACCGAAAAAAAAAAACAACGCCGCACTGTACCGATCTTTATATGTGTTTTAAGATCGTGTGACATTCGCCGGGAAAATTCGCAAGTGTTTAACACTTCTTGACATAAATAAACATTGATTGTTTTCTTAGTATTTTATATGTAACTACATGGATATAGTTGAACTCTGGTTGTGTGTGAAAAAAAGAATTTTTAAAAATTTTATATTTATTTAGTCAATAGGTAAGTAATTACCCAAATTTAACTGAAAATTAACCTACAAACTGTTAACAATTGCTATGTAAATAATTTTCTTAATGTAAATACTATTTATTTCTTGAATCTTATATGGGATTTAAGTTGTCAAGAAAACAAAAGGTTGAACTTAGTTAATGCTTGTGTAATCATTTTTCACCAGTTTTTATTTATTTTTATACTATGTTGAGCTAACTGCACAAAACCAACCTTCTGGAGGTGGGTGGGTTGCATTTGGTTATGTTACACATTACTCTAAGTTAAATATATTTGTTGTAGGTAAACTTCACTTTTTTAAGCACTGTGTATGATGAGAACAGAAAAGTATCTTTAAATTAAATTTGCACTCCTTGAAAGTTCCCATATGTCAATGATGAAATGGAACAGAAGATACCTTTATGATCACCTGGAGACACAAAATGATATAGAGGTGAATGACAGAACCAGGAATGTAACAAATTAATAAAGCAACATAACCAACAGTTACATTTCACATCACCATGTTTTGAATTTTGACCTATACAGAACGGAAGATTGTACAAAAAAAGCCAGATGAAACTGCATTGTCTCTGTATTCGTTCAGTTTAATCTGCTATTGGATGGCATACATCCAGCTCCAAATGCTGGCAAGAAATTAGCTATTTAGGAGTTTAGATTGCAAAGACAATTACTGATAGTGTTAAAAAAAATTTGCCATTTCTATTTCCATGGTTTCTTGGCTATTGTCACATTTTTATTCTGGTATACCCTCTTGATTCAGACCACTTTTCAATGAGACAAAATGTTGTATGCCATGGATGTCTTTTCCAACTTATGTATTTTATATTTTTGCCCAAATTTTAATTCATTGTAATTTAGTCGACTTTGATTAGAAATCCTGCATAAAGTACAGAATCATGATGGTAAGGATTGTGTTGTCTTGTACCTCTAGAGCGGATCAGAAATAACACCAGGATGTCATGTCATTATAGAATAAAGTCTAACAAATGTACATTTTTATGTAACTGTTGGTTATGTTTGGAACATTGATGAAAAGTATAGTGATAAATCTTGGATGTGTCTGTGGATTTTAAAAGTTACTGTTAAATTGAATTTAGCTGAGATACAGCGACTGCATGAACAAATCAAATACGGTATTTGTGTTATGTTCCAAGTGCACAATTCAGTCTGTCGCAACTCACCGAAGTATTTCAAGACCCAAAATCATAATAAATTGAATAAGTCCGTCTTGACATAGCTCAGCAGAGCAAAATTATTTGTTGTACATGTCAGTCCATCAGTTGGACGACTACATAGATTTTGGTAATGTCAATGTTTTGGTACATTTTCTCCACATCAGAGTTTTGTAGATGATAACTGTGTCACTTTCTTTATTTTACTTCGTAAATAATAAAACAGATGTCTTCACAAAAATGTAACCTCCTGTCCTTTTAGTCTTAATTCATGTTACATTATTTGATCATGACCATTAACTTTGGTATCTTTACTGCCATAATAACATCGTTCCTGTTTTCATTATTGATTAGGGCAAGGGTTGTCTGCTACTTATTTTCTTTATAGTAGCTTTTATTACAGTTTACATGACGTGATGGTGAATTGACGTAAGTGTACACACACACACACACACACACACACACACACACACACACACATATATATATATATATATATATATATATATATATATATATTCAAAGTTTGTTAGTGGTTGGATAACCCAAATACTTTAGTAAAGATTTACTTATAAAGTGTATAGAGAATATTGCTTAAATACTGATAAACTGTTAGAAATGATTATGTTTTAATGGTAAAATAGTTGTATCTAAAGACATTTCTGGGAATGACATTACCTTTTCAATGTAAAAATATGGAAATGTGTGTTATTTATGGCCAAGATTAAATGAGATTGGGAGAGGAACAAGAGTATAGCCACTGGAACGGAAGCAGATGATCAGATATCTCCCATTTAGCGGAGTAGGTTGTCAGGGTGTCACAAGCTAGAATTTTTTTTTACTCCCTAACTAGCCTTTTTCTCAAGGAAAAATAAACAATAGCATAGATACATTTTGTGATGAATATGTCTTTTTATGCATGAGGGATATTTAAATGAAAAGACAAGGCTTAAGGACTACATATTGTGAACATGAAATTTAAGATGACTGCATACCCATATTCAATAAGACGGAAGTATGATGAATGACTACATGTTGTGACCATGAAGTTTAGCAACACAGTCTACTTGTAGGACCAATGCTATGACGTGAATTTGGGCACTGTATCTCTAGTGCTGAGAGGACATTAAAATGGAATACCACCATTTCTTGTAAGCTGAAATATTTTATTCTTTTTATTACATAGGGTTGTGGGTGTGGACACAGACCATACCAAATACACTTAATCATTATCAAGGAAAAGTTATAGCGTTTTTCTTTTATTAATGTTCATATTTGTCTTCAAACAAAGTTACTGTTATCCAAATTATTTATACATTAATTATATAATATTAAATTTTCAAAAGACCACTTATTCAGAAAACAGAATTAATATGGAAGGGTCTGAATATTGAATTAACTTTACTTTATGAACAAAGAAATAATAAGAAAAAAATACGTACTTTCTCACTATTTCCCACCACTTTGACATATTCTAATGGCAGAGTAAAGTCACGTAATCCAAAAAGTTGAATCCAACGAGGAATACATTGCCTGTTTCCAAGCCACCGGTTAGTATATCATTACCACTATATATATATATATATCATAGTTGTCTTTATCAAATCTGCATTACTAAATAATGTAATCAAAATGAAAGTATTCTGTCTCTCTCGTGGTTATTGTTTAAGACAGCCATTGCTTCATGTAATATCTCGTGGTTATTGTTTAAGACAGTTATTGCTTCATGTAATAGCAAAGATTATATCATCCATATTTCTTAAACATCACATAATGCATGATTGGGTTTTAAACTGAAAAGTAGCTGAAATGTCTACGTTGAATCAAATTAGACCACAGCTTCTTTTAAAATAAAGTGCCAAATTATGTTATTTGCATGACCTCTGGAATATCTCTTTGGTTAATCATATTTTCCGTTGAATAAAATTCATTATGGATTTAAATTGGTCCTGTGCATTATATTGTTGTTCTTATTTTAATAAATTATAGCATTCTTTGGGATCTCCGCCTTGATCTTATTTCATGTTTGTATCTTCATCATTTGGAAATAAAAATGATGCTGACTCTATTTGCTCCTTTAGCTAAATCATGTGTCTGTTCATCCAAGGATCCAATTAAAGAAATGGTATCAAAGAATCAAAACATTTGGGACAGTTTAGTTGACCTTGCAGCTGCATAAGGTTCAGCATGTATTCCACCATAATTGATTTACGTGAAATTGTTGCTTGTCCGTGCACTATGGAACTTATTCCTGTACAATAGGAATTATATGTTGGGTTAGTAGTAGCACCATGATACAGAGACCACTGTTGACAGAACACATTTTCAACAAAATTGCTGTTGATTCTGGAAAGCACAATGCTTTGACCTATTTTTGACACACACACAACTTTGTTAATGACATGAATCCATGATACATGAAATCAAGATCCTCTCTTGTTTCCATTGTCATTAAAGTCTTTTGTCTCTTATTGACATTGTTTGAATTGGCAACTGGTTCCACAAAGGACTTGAAACAGTCATATGCTAAAGTAAGTCTTCTTTGCCTTTCATCTGTTAAATCTTTAACAGGTCGACTGTCACTAAAGAAGGAAATTTAACAAACTTGTAAGCTGCACAAAATTATTTGCTGCTGTTAGTTCCTTCTGTGCTGTCTCAGGCAGACTTTCTTGGTACATAATCATCAAATTCAACATGTCCTAGTTTAGAATTTCGAAAGCAAGTTTGTTTCTCATCTTATGAACATCATTTGGAAAAACATGCTCATCAGAAAGCTTCTGATGAACTGGGAAAGAGTTTGTACTGTAGTCCACTTATAGGCATCTATCCACATCTTCCAGATGATAAAGAAACCATCTACAATGATAAGACTCTTCTGAAAATTCTCAAAACCACTACTTATGATACTGTTCCTTATCTTCTTGAGTAAATGGCATGGGTCCCTCATGAAGATAATTTACTTCATTGCCTTTTTGTAATGCTTGGCAACCATCTGTGTTTTCATGAGATTTTCATGCAGAAAGCGCATTTTGAGGAATGCACGGTTATTACTTGAACAATCCATGCAGCAGTATATTGGCTAAAAGCCATATTCGTAAAGGGCATCAACACATTTCCAGGTTGTAATAAAAAGAACATTTGATGAGACTGTGTATTTGGATAATTGGAAAATGGCCATCTAAAACCTGTTATATCATGAAAGATGTATAGCAACAAGTGATTGACCATTTTACTTTCTACTTTACCCATGTTGGCTGCAAGCATCATCTTTATCTCTGGACCAGAATCAATTAGACCAACCAATGAGACACCAGATTTATAATGAGCAACTTGTATGTCTTCTTGTATGGACATCTTATCCAAGATTAATCCTCCGAAAAAGCTCTCTTGTGTCAAATTTTGTCTTCGGGCCTCATTCAACATCCATTCCATCATTTTTGGTATTATTCCAGGGCCCAGATATGTTGCATTTATAAATAGTGATAGTAACTGCTCAGATGGGAGATGTAACCAGCCATTTTAGTAACATCTCTAAGCTGAGGGATTTCTGTTGTACAAAGTTATTGCCATACTTATCACTTCCCTTGGCCATCTCATACCTTTACTATTTTGTAGATTAGAAGCTATGATATGTGAACACAGGAGTGTAAGCTGATTTTCAGTCAGATTTGGTGCAGTGTTTCTGAAAACTGATATTACATCTCCAAAAAGATTACATTCAGGCAAATTTTTTTTTTCTTTACCTTGATATGAATGTTGGGTCTGTTCTTTTTGCTTCTGTTTCTTTCTTTGATTACTTTGGCTATCATACATTGCTCTTGAGCACCGAAACCAGGAAAGAGAAGGAATCTTACTGGATACGCCACCTTCGAACATTGAAACCAAGCAGTTTAAACCAAGAAGACTAGAAAAAGACAGTCATGCACAAATGAAATTATTTATTTTTTGCAGCCGACACATTTTCTTTAAAATAATTCTCTAAATTTGCTTAATAGCCTATAATTACTACTATGACAATGAAATATCCGGGAGATAATTTGTGCTTACATAAATCTACATAGCCTATAATTACTACTATGACAATGAAATATCCAGGATATAATTTTTGCTTACATAAATCTACATCAAACAACATATGTCGTTATGGCTCGTCGATTTCTAGGTCAATAAAAATATTTTCAAGCATCCGCAACAAGTTGAAATAAACTAGTTGAAACATAATAAATTTAAAGGTTTAATTCCTGTAGAAACAGCCATGTAAAGTTTTGCAAACACAACGGTTTTTGTGTTTTATTTGTTTGTCTTGTCTATGTTTTGTATTTGCCTGTGAAAAAGACTCATTAAGAGTCGAAAGCGCTCAGGCTAGTTAGATACTAGTTTTGCACTGTTCGTTGTCAGTTTATTGCATTTATCTTAATCAATCCCTGACACACGTGATCCCTTGCTGGATCCAGTGCACTTGAAAGGACTGTTATTCGCCAAATGATTTGTATTCTTTATATATATTATATATATATATATATATATATATATATATATATATATATATATATATATATATATATATATATAGTGTGTGTGTGTGTGTGTGTGTGTGTGTGTGTGTGTGTGAAACAAAATTATTGCTGAAATTATTTTATTTCTGTTGAAGAGAGTAATAATTGTAAGCTACTGCCTTGTTGAGTGACATTGCACATTTTTGAGCTCATTGATAAACCATTTTTGAAAGTAGAAATCCCATTATGCATCGCGTTGTAAATTATTCGAATGAAAGGAAAACAAGTTTTCTCTTTATAAATTTTATTGTTATGATCCAATTACAAGATACATGACGAATTCAGATAACAGTAACAAAAAATAAGAAAGTGTAAATTAAAAAAAAAAAACACGTCGCGGTAATGAGAGAACAAGGTGTATTTTAAAATTATATTTATGTGCTGCTGAATGTGACTAAAGTGAGATAAATGACGTTTAAAAGCGAAGTACCGATTTATGAGTGTCATAAGTAGGTATATTGAATATTCCTTAAGAATACCATATTAAACGAGGTATCACTAGGTAGCTTGTACGTCATATAAGGAAATCGAAAAATATTTATTTAATTAAGTTTTAGTTTAAGGACCAGTTTAGCTCCAGGTGCAAATCACGGAAGAAAAGTAATATTTTCTTGGTCGGTTGAAACATTTGAGCTTTTCAATTAGAATAATCTGCAAACAAGAAGTAATTTTGAAAAAGAAGAAAATCCTATAAAAAAAAATTTACATAAGCAACCAAGTGAACAAAGTATGTCAAAATGACTCTCACAAGGAAACAAATGACAGATGATAGGGATATTTAGGGTATACAATGTAACTGTATATATTTACAAGAGTGGGAATATCTTCCATGTCTTATATTTGATGTACGTGAATCTTGGCAAACATGTAATATTTCAGGAATTAAAGGAAATAAGAACAGAAAGACATTGAAACTGCGAATAGTTTACACCTTTCAACCATGCCTAAAATGAGATCCATATGTGTCTGAGTGCAAAACAAACAAACGCACAAACCAAAAATATAACAGTCAAAAACCAATAAAATATAATGAAAATAAAAAATTAAATATTGCAAGGTCATGTTACTTTTATGTGGACGAAATTAAGGCTAATTGCTTGTGATGAAGATACCATAAATTCTAGGCTTATTGCAACCTATACGTTGTGTAATCAGTTTGTTCTTATCACGTTAATTGACAAATTATCTAATTAGATTGGCTGTTGCATTGCTTATTAGATATTGCAATCATCAAATTGACTGATATTTTTGTATTCGAAAGCGGAGAGAGTTCGAGTGCATTTATTACAGAAGAGAAACTCATATATATGTTTGGATGATATCACTAATTTGCTGACATTTATGTTTCCGTTTATCTTGAATATCCTACAGTTTTATGTTCTCTTCTTTGAATTTTCTGATTATTCGATTGATTTTCGCAAACAACATACACCTTGTTATACTGATAAAGGCAAATTTTCTCAATAAACACAATTTGAGGAGATCAGAATCTATTGTAATGTTTCTCGGTGAATGTATTATTGGGTTTATAATTTGCAATAGTTAATAATATAAAAACGCCTATCTGCGTATCAGTTGTCTGGGATAAAATAGCGTACGTTATCTTGTATTATAAACGAAAGAAGAAATTCGTCAAATCCCACGTATCATCTCTTACATAGTTTCAAAATTAAAATCACATGGTGAGGTCTTGGTTGTCTAATATTACGCAAATACCTACTTACTATTAAAAGAAAGTATTGCTTACGGCATTATAATAAAAGCACAAAGTGGAGACGGGATATCTATCTATCTATCTATCTATCTATACATATATATATATATATATATATATATATATATATACTCTCTGTATATATATATATATATATATATATATATATATAGCGTCTGTCTACTTATTTGCATCTCTCTCTCTCTCTCTCTCTCTCTCTCTCTCTCTCGTTTTCTTTCACAGGTTTTGTACGACAGTTGATCTATAATGTAATATGTTGATATGATGTATGATATTAGATTATTCTAACATCTGATCAGTCTGATACGCTGACGTTTACTCCACTGGGACGTGCAAGAAAGATCTGGGTACCAGACTAACATCTAATCATAGAAGTATAAAAAAAAATCCAGCTATTTTTATGTGGTGAAATAAAGTACAATACTTGTAAATCTTTTACTTACTTATTTACGCTGATTGTCCTTGGATCGAAATGTCCGAGGGAAAACTGTGTCTCTTAGGATTGAATTTACAAAAGGAGTGTACATAAATTGTCTTTCCTCCCGCAATGTAAACCTATTTTTCTCCGGCAATAAGACATTGCTCAGTGGCACTTGGCATGTGTTAACTGTTATTTGCAAACGGTGTAGAGGGAGAATTAATTCAGTATGAATGCTGTGGTTAATGAACATGGTATGTTCTACGAATCCATCGTTGGGTTGAACTTTTTTTTTCAATTTTTGCCTTTTTAAATTGATAATGATATATCTACTGTATTAAGCTGTAGTCAATCATTGATCTGAAATAAAGCAAAAGGCAAGCAAGAGAAAACATAATTTAAAGAAATTCCTGGGGTAGCCATAAAACTTGACAGGGTTTAGCTTAATTGCCTACAGAAAAAAACAACGTAATTTTATAAAGGAAAGTCAGTTAAAATAGTTGTAATTATTTCAATTCAAATGGCAATTAAATATGGACTAATGGAATATGGGGGTTTGTTTGGCCAGGCTTCTACGGTCGCTGGATAGTGCCACGAAATGTGTATTATATCTTGTTTAAACCAAATGATATCTTGCTTAAGCGAAATAATACCTTGTTTAAACGAACTAATATTCAAAAAAGATATTAAATCTGTTAAATTACATATTAATGAATTAACGAAGGGTTTTAGAGACATATTATTTGGATACAAGTCGTTGGTACTAGTAGCTATTCACATATTGTCGGGGGATATTATCCGTTAAATCAAGACAAGCCTGCGCATTGAAGAATGGAGTAGAAAAAGAAAAAAAAATGACAAGTGCTATGCTACACATTTATTGTGTCAGGTACTCAGCCAGTTGGTAGTATAAATAGTAGCGCACTCAAATTTCCCTTTTTTATCGGACCCATACCATGTTTTAAAGCATTTCAATGTCAATAACCACAAAAGGCGACAGTGTAATAGGAAAATACAGCTCCAGGAAGGGTCTACCTTACTGAGCGATGATCTTGATCTCTTTCAAAAAGACCTAAGCCGTGTCTTTGAGGTGGTACTTATCAATGTGGTATTTTGAACTAATCCATGTAACTTATGAATATGTTTCAGTGAGATCGTGGTATCACCACCTGAATACTGGAGAGCTTCCAAGCTAATCCAAATCTTCTATTTTGCTCCAAATACCAGTCTAGACCAGAAAAAATATAATACGTTTCCCTTAATCTAATAGATAAGAAAGATTTAGGCAAAAGAAGTGAAAATGAGCCAGATATGAAAATTTCAAAATGAAATTACGGTGCAGGCACAGGAAAAACACTAAACTAGACATATGGGCACTCAGCAATGTTAGGCAATGTGTACGTATTACAGTGAGTATAAATCCAAAAACGTATGAGAGTTTCTGGAAGTATGTTTATCAGATTATGTTTAGCCATTGACAGTCCCAATAACTAATTAGGTACAGTAGCTATCACAAAGCTTGTGGGTATGCTGACGTTTGATGAATCATACAATTAGCATGTGCCAGTATGCAGGGAAATGAGCTGACAATGTACTAATTTAAAAGATATTACCATAAGTAAGCTAATTCATGATGGAAATAACATTTCTTAGATTTCAAGTGAATACAACCAATTATATGCCTCATAGATTAACTACAGGTACCAATAGATCCTATATAATCAACTAAATGTGAAATTTTGATCACCAAAACTTATAAAAATGAACATTTGCTTACGATGGACATATACCATGTACTTATTAAGATCAAACTTTATTGAACTGAGCTGTTTCAACATTTCTGGTGTATCTTTAATGAATGGTTTTAGTTAAGAATTGATATGTAGAATTGTTTATTAGAATGTGATATCAGATGATGCAACAATACCGCACTCTGTCAAATTACTAAAGTAACATATATTGCCATACATAAGTAAATCTTTGATAGAAATAACATTTTGGGATATTTTAAGTGCATACAGTGAAATATGTGCCTAACGGATCAACTATAGATACGTTGAGATCTTATAGGGTGTGCTGAATGTGAAATTCTGTTCCCCATCATTCTATAATATATGGACATTTGCTGATTTGATGTATATAAGCATGTTAAGATCATTTGTGCAATGTTGATTCGAGTGATCTGTTTAAAAATTTCTCGTGTAACGTTCAGTGTCAGTTAACACTTATTATTTGTAATCAGTAATACTTAAAGTAAAATGGTTCATTAGAATGGTATATCGGCTTATGCCACAATGCCACACTTTGCCAATCAGTGTCTTAACCAAACTGAACAATAAGAAGGAATACATTTTGTGTTAGACTTAGTTCATTTTGCTGTTGTCTTACATTTAAGGTAGATACACTTGAGGAAAGTACATTTTATCCCTTTAACCTATATTTGTTTTGACATTGTTCATTCTTTGAGAGTAGACAACCTGAGCCATCCTCTCATTAAACACAGTGTAAGTACTATGTGCAGTCATATAATCACACCATATAATTAACTGTTTGGACCCATAATAAATAGTATAACCTAAGGGCACAATATGAATTAGAAAGATCTATTTTTTTAAAAATCACCATTTTGACTTTGAAAGGTATTTTCTTGAACAGAATTTCAAAACTACCCAGCTTGTATAAGGTGTAGGAATAATTACATGCTGATCATAACAAGCATCAACCTACACACTCTGTTCAGGTGCATTGTTTAGAAAAAAAGCTTTATTTTTAATAAGTACATTTAAATGTTTTAAAACATTTTAAATTATAGTTTAATTTCAATGTTCTATTTCTAAAGTTGATATACATAAAATGTACAGATTTTATATGTCTACCTATAATAATGAACTTTCGATGCCAATTTAAACTGTTATGGTCATGTCACTGACAGATCTGACATCGCAATTAATTCTTCTTTATAGTCTTTACATTTGTTTTTCAATACTGATCTTTTCACTGTGTCCAAGTCCTAATAAATTATACGTTTATCTAAAGTATCTTCAAAGATAAACTCACGGTGAAGTTCTTATCATAGGTTAACTGGTATTCTTTTGTGTGGCCAGACCATAAACAAAAAAGCAACATGCAACGGGTCACATATTTCACTTCCCGATCAGCATCAGTGCCTCTTTACTCACTGTACACTGTTTCCAAAATACATGCAGACAACCACACCATAATGTCCATTCTAGAAAGAATAAACAGTTACCTTTAAATGAGTACAAAGAATGTCCAAATCTAACTCTTACATCACTGGGAGAAAAAAAAAATGCTCTAAAAATCGACTGAGACTACATTCGAGACTTCTTTGCCAGTCGTTATAGCTGAGAATTATTAGTTTCATCTTTAGTGAAGTACGAAAGTGTTTTAAATACGTATGTCTGAACACAAAAGTGCAGAGTAAGTTGAATTTTACCGTTGTCTGGGATGTAGTTATGATGAAATATTTCGCTATCCAGCTTTCATCCATGGCGTCATCATTAGTGAGTTTTCCGCTGAATAGTGTGGGGAGGTAGGTTGTGTCGAAGTCAGCATTATTCTGCTATATAGCCTGTAGCAATTTTCATTCAGAACAAAATTAATTGTTTTGACAGTTTGAAAGGTTGTAGATGGATGCACCTCAAATGCCTATAATATGGCTACGTTATACCTGGAGAGACTTTGAAATTACTAATGAAATGTCTTGATTCTGTTAGTGTTGCACAGCGGAAGCGACATCGTCTCATTAGACGCAAGTACCACTTCGAAGGTCCAAACGAAGTTGGGCACATAGATTCCTACAATAAACTAAAACCTTTCGGACCATGCATTTTAATTGATGTAGCGACTGGCTTTCGGGACAGATTATTTGGATGGAAGTCTTTCGTATTAACAGCTACCCTCGCATTTTCGGTGGATATTATATGCAAGCAATTGGGTCAAGACAAGGCTGCCAGTTGAAGATGAGAGAAGGCCTAGATACTGAAAATGGACATGTGTCTTCTATAGAAGAATTTCTGTTTGGGAGGATAGTTTAATCTGAAGGGGCATTTTTAGGGCGTTCTCAGTTTTTCATTTCGGTGTTTTCCAAAATGAAGCAGGATATAGTTTTTAGTTTAAGGCTTATGGACAAACGTTTGCCGCAGTTCTGCCCCATGAAACTTGTCCACGTAGTAAGCAGTTCTGCCCCATCAAACTTGTCCAGGTAGTAAGCAGTTCTGCCCCATGAAACTTGCCCAGGTAGTAAGCAGTTCTTCCCCATGAAACTTGTCCAGGTAGTAAGCAGTTCAAGAATGCACTCACCTACTGTTGTTTACTGGATGGCTTGCTCTATTGCCACATATATTGAGAGTTAAGCAGAAATACGGACGGACAAAGACACAAAATAGATTGATAGATGAATACATACATATATACCAACAGACATACATACACACGTATGTACTATCATTCCTATAGCGTACATAAAGACGTAGCTACGCGTGTTCATGCAAACCTAAAATAAGGATGTTCTTAAATTAAACATACATGCATAACAACATACATAACGGCTGTTTGGAGTATGGGTTGATTAAAGTCAGATATGCAGTCAGGCAGAAACTTTCTTTCGAATTAGCTGTAGCAGTTGTATTAGGAATTTTTACATTTGGAAATATGTGAACCACCAGATCAGTCTTACACTGACTATTACACATACGGTCAACTTTGTCAACATCGTGGTGTATTATCTTTCGTCGCTGCAAAAATGGGAAAAATCCGAATGAATGTTGGTATGTATGCATGCATCTATCTTTATCTCTTTGTCCGTCTGTATTTCTGCTTAACTCTCGACATAATCTGGATAGCTAGTTAACCATCTGGTAAATTAGAGTAGGTAAGTGCATTATTGAACTGTTTAGTACCTTGACAAGTTTCTTGAAGCAGAATTGTGGCAAAGATCAGACCAAAAGACTTCCACTAAAAAGTCCATCTTTTTTTCATTTTCAAAGAAGATGAAATTAAGACTTGAGAATGCTAAAACTGTTCCACTATGACTCTATTCACTAATTGGCTTGACTTGTTCCTGAAACGAAACGATCTACCCTAAACTAGAAATAGTACTATGGTATTGACATGCCTATTTTCTATATGTACGTATCTTCTTGCCTTGACTTGACTTTACAGGTAGTAAATAAAATCCTCGACCATGCCAGGTAGCTACTAGTACGAAAGACACCCAAATAATCTGGCTCGAAAGCCCGTCGATACATCATTAATATAAAAAAATTCATATATTGTTTAAACAAGATAGCTTTTTGTTTAAATAAGATATCTTACGTAAAGAAGATAATATTCGGGTCAAGCAAGAAAACATTTTGTTTAAACAAGATATTATTTTGTTTAAAGGAGATATCTTGCTTAAACAGGATATAAAAAAAAAATTCGTGGCACTTTCGAGCCACCATTGGCTTTTCTAGCTGGTAACAGTTTCCTTATTTACTCAAATGAGCAATTATAAGTAATAACATATTATATAAGGGATATTGAAAATTATTGAGTTTAACTTTTACGTGTAATGTTTTGCTGAAAAAAAGTCTTTTTAAAGGCAAAATCTTCAGTCAGTAATGTTTTTCGTGTGTATCATATATCAAAATTATCTACCGATGAAGTACTTACAAAATAAGCAACTGATTCCGATGAACCATTTGCTCTACCTTTAAACATTACGTCAGTGACAACGCTTTGGATATTTTTTTTTCTTCAAATTTCTTCAATTATCACGAGGGTGTTTTCTTTAAATGTTAAATATTTAGAATTAATTAGTTTTGAGCAAATAAAACAAAATAATCAAGAACGCCTATAGATGGTTCCTTGTATATAAAATGTATTTTCATGCATGACATGTTTTCTTTTACGTTGTTGATTCTTTCATCCCACTATCAATATTTGCATTATTTGTCTTTATATTTTACTACTCTGTCTCTGTAGTTGCACTTTCCGAATAATTATTTTATTCCTATTTCCTTCTGTTAAAGCAAATGTTCTTCGTCGTATATGCTAAAGTGGGATAAATGTTCGTGCTTGATTACATAGTATAATGAACAAGAAGGGCATATAAACCTTAAGAACTGATCTCACCAGCAGAGTTTTGACATTTCAGTGTCATGATGAAGGATTTCTTAATGAAGAGTACATAAAGTTCATTCATTCTAATCGCTGGATAATAATTTCATAAAATGTTTGGTTGCAAAAAACCACGAATTTAAACACTTAACGTAAAAGGCCCTTGCAAAAAAAATGCCAGATCTGTTATGTGTCTCTAAGAAGTTAAAGACATTTTAATAGCATAAAACTAGTTTTTTTCTCAAATACGAAAATTGAATTCCGCGAAAATTATTTTTTTTATATGCAATGATATAAGGAATAGAAGTTGTGTCAGTGTGTGTGTGTGTGTGTGTGTGTGTGTGTGTGTGTGTGTGTGTGTGTAGAATATATGTATAGTATGTACGCTGTATCAATGATATACCACGAGATGTATAAATTTTTCATTAAAAGGAAACGAAGCTTGCTGAGTTTCCTTTTAATGAAAAATTTATACAACGAGTGGTATATCATTGATACAGCGTACATACTGTACATATATTTTATTTATATCACATACAAATACATACATTTGCCCTTTGAACGGAGTTCAGATTTACTACAGGCAGTCGTGTATTGACCTAGTGAATGAACTCCTCACATCCCCGAGTGTGTCCGCTACAAAATGTAGTTCTATGCCTTTAGTGGCTATTTACAATCACCTCTGCATATTGATAAGTTGATTGTTTTCTTTTCTTGGTTTCTATTTTTCTCCACATTGATTAAATCAATATCATACACACTTATGATTTAAACATGAAAGATGGTTTTAATGATAAAAGTAGAGCAGTAGCAACACTTTGATAGCTACGCCATTCAGATACCGGCGCATGGAAATTAATGTGGAATAGAAACTAAGCCAACTGACGAACCAACAAGAGGTAATTAAAATATTTTAACACATTTACAGTTGAACTAAGTCATTATTCTGCTGTAGCAACAGTACAACCGACCACAAACTCTCTCTCTCTCTCTCTCTCTCTCTCTCTCTCTCTCTCTCTCTCTCTCTCTCTCTCTCTCTCTCTCTCTCTCATCCTTGGTCGGTTTGACTTAACTTTACCATCATTCATATGTCCGGAGATATCGTGGGATGACACAAACGAAAATCGTCTACGTTCGTCATTTTCATAGATTTTAGCCAGTATCTTGCTACGATGAGAGAGAGAGAGAGAGAGAGAGAGAGAGAGAGAGAGAGAGAGAGAGAGAGAGAGAGAGAGGCCTTTGGACATTTTCATATTTAAATAATAATAATCGATTTTTTAGAACATTATGGTATGTTTAAGAAAAACAACAAAACATAACATTAAATATATCACAGTATGTGTACCACGTATCCGAGGAATTTACTGGTTTGCAACTTGTATCATTGATAAACACTGTAGATAAATCCCAAGGAAAGTGCACACGTATCGTTACGACGAACGATATTCTTGTAGGTTACTTGGTGTAATTTCTATTTCAAGGTTTTAATCCAGTCCAAATTCCTTTTCTCTCTCATTCCACATTTCTGCGCAGTTTGTCCGTTATGCTTGAGAGGGGAGGGGAGAACAGAAAGCAGAAAGGATTGTGATGAAAATGTATACCATATTAAATTAATTTAGAAAACGGGGATTATTAATACTTTTCATCGTTATTTTCATACGTCACTAGTGACTAATGTGCGGAAATTGATCATTGATCTAGAATCAACTGCAGACGCTCGCGAGAATGTTTATATATGCGTATTATTGCGCCATGGGCGGATCACAATTTGATATACCAGTAGTATTGGTATATCAAATTGCTTTATACCAACACTTTAAATGCATGTTATTTTTTAATGTATGTGGTATATATATATATATATATATATATATATATATATATATATATATATATATATATATATATATATATATATATATATATATATATATATATATGGTAGCACGCGAACAACGCAATTATATGTCTCTAACCGAAGGGACATATGGCGTTTTGAAATGATCCCTTTTAGAAACTCCATGAAAATCTACTTTTTGAGCTGGGATATATACTAGCAGTCAATTTAAAATGTAAATTGTCACCATAGTTATGTAAATACACGTACACACATGTACTTTCTCGGCAACCATGTTTTATACTCTAGCTGGAAGTCACGTAAACATTGTGCCGTTAGACATCCGAAGCCTTAAATAGGATGGGATGGTTTGTAAATTGTACCACTACCATGACAAGGGGGCAAAACACTATATGAAGTTGAAGTTTGCAGTTTTTCTATGCTCCTTATAAAAGTAACTCAACAATTATTATGGGGACGGTCCACAATATATTATGTAGTTGTTTGCACTTGCAACATGCACAGTAGAGAGAATGTTGGCTTACATCTATACTACTTTCTTGTACTGTGGCTGAAATTTCTTTACATGTTGTAGTTGTGGAAGTCGTACATAATCTAAGCAAACATCTGATCAAAATGGCTGCCCCAGCAGCCTGAACTAGTCCAAGGTACACAAACTTTAGCAGGTATTTTGAAATAGAAAAAACGAATTTTGCAGACTAGGCAATACTAGGTTCTGAAAATGCATTTAATGAATTACAAAATATATAAAAAGTAGAAGAATGTTATCGGCTATTCTTTTATTATAAAAATTTACCTTTTGACGTCCAAGAAGTAAAAATGACGAAGTGGAGCTAGCAGTTTTTTTTTTTTTATAGATGTACACTTGAAGTAAGACCAGTCTGTACACTCTATGACCCAAAGTACGCCCATTAATTATTCATCAAAATAAAGGGAATTAATCTTCTTTTAACAATACCTAAGATATACAGGGTCTTTTTAGTCACGATAACCAATAAGGAAAACCTTGGAAATGATTTTTCTTTAAACATCTAACCCTGTGCAAAGTACGAAACTGTAAAGCGCCACGTAAAATCTGAAACTTGAGTAGAGATTAGTGGGTTTTGAAGATCTCAAGGACGAACATTCTGTGACGTTCACTAGAGGCGCAGATGAGTGTAACATCACGTGCTTTGTCATTGTGTACCGTTTTCCTTGATATGACTGAGAATCCAAAACAAAACTCGAACAGCAAAAATGAAAAAGAAAAAAAGTGATCTGTGAATCAGTACTTAGTTTTCAGAGGTTAAAAATTGTTCCCAGTTTTTTTGGGAAGTGTATTTTGGGTGATTTAATATTATTACTACCATCAGCAGCAAATGGATACTTATATTGCAATATTAATCTTTATATTGTACGCAAAATCCAACAAATCTAATTTTGCCACCCCTCCCCCACAACCAACATCACTTTAAACCTTTGTTTGCTTTAAATTGATCCTAATAGACAACAATACTGCCAAGCCGTGTTTGCTTTAATTTGATCCTAATAAACAGATTAGGGACAGTTATAACAAGAACAGTCTCTTTGCAGCACTTCCGACACGTTAACCAGGTACATAATTTTCACCACGTGATGTGCAAATGCTGAAAGCTGAGTGGTCATCAGGGAAACATCTTCGATTTTACAAGGCTATAATGTGAATTTATGTCGTCTATCGTCTTGTATGAACAACAAAATATTAGTTCGTGTATCAATAACAGCAGTAGCAGCATCAGCACTTGCAGCACCAGCAACGACATGAATAAGAACAACAATAATATTCCCTGATTTGTAAATACTTGCGTGACTGCAAGTAACACATTTTGACAATAAAGGCTGACAGAAGAAGTTTCTATTAAATTTTTAAATTAAAATCAACGAGTTAATGCCTTAAATTCCCTCACATTGAAATTACATGTCAATGTCATGATTGCTTCAGGTTAATGAGTTTTTGTTTTTAAATTAAAAAATACATCAGACAAAAAAAAATGCGAAGATCTGAGACCAATATCTTTAGTCAAATATACACTAGGGCACCATAGTCAAATTCCTTATGGAGATATTTTGGGTCAAACAGTTTTATTGTGGTCGGACATCGCCTTAAATGCAGAGATAGTGTGAAAACAAAATAATTTAATACAATACTCTCTCTCTCTCTCTCTCTCTCTCTCTCTCTCTCTCTCTCTCTCTCTCTCTCTCTCTCTGATTTAGTATCCCATACAACCGGTGTCAGATCATGTTCATAACATGTCGATTTCGACGCACAAGGCTGACCTATAATGAAAGATTGATTACATGTGCTGGCCACTGCACTGCAGAATCGATGAGACTTCAATTAATTTCCATAAGAAAAAACAAAAACAAGCGCCACGTCATTTGGTCCATCGGATAACTCGTACAAATTAATCTTGTACATACTGCAATAGAAGACTAGAAACTGACAACAGAAAATTGGTAAGAGTAGTATAACAGAATGATGACAGCGGCCTAACTTCATTTGCAACCGCGAAATAAATTATTCTTAAATCCGTTTGATAATGACCTTGTAAATTATGTTTATGGATTGTGAGCAATCTTTAGGCCAAAATACATCATTTTTAATGTGTAACATAGAATAGAAATTAAGTTTTAACAAGTTACGACCTATATAGTACCCGGATGTAATTTTGTGGGTTGAACGTATTTTTCAGTACACGATAGGCTGTACAGTATAACTGGTGGAGGATGAACTCGGGAAAATCCCGGTAAGAAAAACTGACCTACGCGAAGCTTTCGGCAAGCTTTCTCACATACATTGGTCGAGCTCGAGACTCGAGCCTGCGCGTACAGAGGTGATCTTCGCTAGCCAAGGTTCCGATATGTTAACCCTATCTACACCTTGGTGTAATGAGCAGATACTTCTGTGCTTCGGGTCTGTGAAGCATCCAATCAAAATTAAATTGTTCAAATTTGAACACCATTCCTACATGATCGAGACAAGGGTGGCACAAAACACTAAAATGGACTCATAAATACGCAATTTTCCACTACCGATCCATGTAATGGTTTCTCTCTGGTACTTAGTCATACTTTCAATGTTAAACTTACAAAGTATCCTTTTGAAGTCAATTGCTTCCATCATTTTCAGTTGATGTACAATTCACCGCTGTTACGCGCTATTGGTTAGTTGGCATTACATACTAAGGGAGGCAACTCATGAAATCCAATAGATGTCGCTTGGACAAATCACTAAAAATATCTGTTCGATCCGCCAAGGTGTATAAAGGGTTAACATATCGGAACCGTGGATAGCGAAGATGAACAGAGGTGCGATGGCAGTGATCGGTAAAGGCTAGTGCTTTAGATCACCCGCTTCCCCCCCCCCCCACACACACACACACTTACTGATGCAGAGAGCTCTATACAGCTGGTCTTGTTGGATTAGGTTGATCTTTGAATTTAGGTGGGGAACACGAAAATGGGAAGAAAATCGCTATCTTTGAAACATTTTGAATCTGAGTATCGAACCCAGAATTGCAAGATCGCAAAGCGAGTGTGTTGGCACTGCGCTATACTTGCATATTGACCATACTGCTTCACACCAATTCAGACACTTAACATCCTTTGGAATGGAGGAATTGGTGTGACACACATTCTATCGAAAACAAAAGAAAAAGGGGAAAAAAGGTGAATCAATTAATGAAATGGAAAGGTACATATCTGGGTGTGGTTAAATGTCAATAAATCGATCTAACTCCCTTTCCTGAAAGTGTTAAATGAGATAAACATCGACTATTCTGCACAAGGGCATATCTCATGGCTCGAAAGTAGTCTAAACTTTGAAATCCAGTAGCACGGTGCTGTATTTTGTTTTCACTATAGAAGAATGTGATTGTTGAGGAAACCGGGTTCAGTGGGGGGGGGTATGGTTGGGGTGGGGTGCCCCCAGTATTTTAATTAAACTATTATAGAAGTCCCACCCAGGCTCGATTTTATTGGAAGTTAAATTTAGTGAAAGATAGATGTAAAGCTCTGAGCCCCTAGTCAGCAATGCCGACGGTTAAATGGTTAAATATACAAAAGGTTGAAATTCAATGGATAACAGTTTAATAGCAATTCAATAATCAAATGCTTCAAATTTCCAATTACACTCCTTCCGCTCGACCATTTAATAGCCTATTGCATCACTTGATTAGCAGTATGAGATTGATTTCCACCTGTCCTTATAATCTACTCATCTGTGGTATTCTTCTCTCTCCTATTTCTCCCAAAATCCTTCTCCTCTTCCTCCCCGACTTTCTCCAGATTCCGTCCACTCTTCTTCGACTTCTCTATACTCCTTCTCCTCTTCCACTTTCTTCTCCAGACTACTTTTCCTCCTCCTCCACTTTCTCTCCACCTTCTCTCCATCGACTAGACTTCTGTCGACTTCGACTGTTCATCTAGCCTCAATTCCGTCTCCACCTCTTGCAGACGCGGGACTCAACGGAACCGCAAGTTCTGTCCCCTAGAAAGCTTCCTTTTCGAAGCTTTTCTTTCCTTAGTATCTACCTCTAATTTTACGTCCAAATTACGATTGGCTTCTCTCGGAGTAACCCTATTGCGCATCAATCTGTCTAGGAGAAACTAACATTTCATTTACAAGTTGTAAGGTATAACTCGCGTCGAACTGTAATCACGCTCTCTATCTCAATTTTTGATTGGACATCGCTGTGGACCGATCCAGTCAAACTTAGCGGACAATGTCCCTCTCGCTGTCTGTCAAAGTGGGAACGGATGAGAACACGCCCCGCTCACCCCGCGGGCTTCCCTCTGATCTTAGGACTAATCTTTAACACCTAGGTGTGATAACTACAAGTCTTTGATTAGATGGTGAGATCTATCGCCTGTGCCGATTCAAGATTCCGGTCTTCGGCTGATCAGGTTACCTTGCGTAAGAGTTTAACACTCGCCCCACGGCAATGTTTGGAGATCAAACACAACGCCGCTGTACTATTCAAGACAGGTAGATTATAGCCTGCTTATACATGGCTTTTTAGCTGGGGCTTAGCAAACGTGACACAGTGATTTTAAAAAAGTGATCTGATGAAATGATCCAGTGTTTATGTTTTATTTAGGAGGTTACGGTTTTCAAAGGTCCAAAAGGACCAGAACCCTTAACTTTGTTTAACAATGCATGAGGACAAACAGTGTGGTTTACATATCAAAATAAAAGTGAATACCTTTGTTTCTTTTATAATAACAAAAACCTTTATATAGTGCCCATACAATTTTCATAAATTGGCAAAAAGGCATGTGTACGCACAATACTTGAAAATATGGGATCTATTATTTGGGACCATGTCCTGCTGTGATACAGGTTGAGTTGAAATGGTGCAACGGCCATTGACTAGGGGGGCTTAGTACCGGCCATATATTACCTAGATTTTCTAAAACATTTGCAACAAAAACGTATCATCAGGACCTAAACCGTTTAGACACTTTTAAAGTAGAAACATTGTAGACGATCGGCTGTCTGCAATAGCAAAATAGTTTTTATAGTACTACGTAATAGTCGTCAGTTTCAGAATTGTTTTTGGAGAGGACCATAATATCTTGGAACAAAACAACCTTGACAAGGAAAACAACGCATGAGGGTACTGATAACATCCCTTTCTTGGTGTACTGATGCTAAGCTATATAGGGGGCTCATTTGGATCACCTCGGTAATTTCTGCGAGATAAAACCATCCCTCAGATATTTGTGGGCGCAGGAATTTACAGAAATGTAATACATTTTGTTTCCACAAATTTCTCCACAAACTGGAAACGTTATTTAGTCAGAAAACTTCGATCTTTCTACATTTGGATTAGTCGTAGGATTTACCGAGAAATTACGAATGGAACAATAGTTCGATGCATTCTCAACTTCTCTGTCATTCCTTGTTGTAACCAATTTTAACCAAATGATCGGAAAGATAATGATACCATTTATTTATAGAGATGTGGTATTTCTAAGATGCGTAGGTTATGGTCGTAAACATAACAATGTTCTAAGGACATGGACAGATCTTCACCTCTTTCAAATGAATCATGAAAAACCCCACTAAGATGGTGGGTGATTATATATTACTTGGGTGTTTGTGATGGCTTGCCTTCAGAATGTCACTGCTTACTTTATTATTATTATTATTATTATTATTATTATTATTATTATTATTATTATTATTATTTCAGAACTAGCCTACAAGGAATGCACAGTAAATGGCACGTGGTACAGGAATCAACTCACGGACAGCGAATGGACTGACTATACTGAATGTGTCGTCAAAGAGGCATTTCTCCTTTTTTTACCTAATATAGGAAAGAAAAATAAAATTCATATCATAATGTGCAAATTTGACTACCTAATACTTGGACAAAATAGTATGTATAAACGCTCCGACTTGTAGATCATAATTTTGTTTAGCTAGGTGTTGTTTTTGACATTCTTTCATAGCCAATCAGAACTCACATTGCAATAGTAAAACCTATTACGATTGGTCAGTACCGCTCTCCAGCTTATAGGTTGTATAGTCTCCACGTCCGTGAATATCACCAAGCTAGTCTCTAGTTTTACTTGATAAAGATGAGTACTGTGGCAAGGAAACAGGTTAAGTCGATATGATATTCTCAACATAATTAAAAGTCATAATCTCTTTGCATGACATCTGGTGTACTGTGTACTTCCTTATAAGCCATAATTTGATTGCATGACATCTGGTATACTATATGCTTACTTATAAGCCAAAATCTGCTTGCATGCCATTTGGCATTCTGTATTCTTCCTTAGAAGCCATAATCTGATTGCATGTCGCCTGGCATACCGTATATTTCCTTATAAGCCATAATCTGATTGTGTGTGTGTGTGTGTGTGTGTGTGTGTGTGTGTGTGTGATTTAGATTTTTAACGTAGCTTGAACAATTTTTCAGTCATATCGCTACGATGTCTGCAGTGTGACAGTTTATAGTGATGTCTAGCACTGGGGCATCATGCCGCAGACATGTGGCATGATGTCCCACCCAGTCACGTTATCTTGACACCAGGCCGATCAGTCCTAACACTAACCTCTTAATGCTGAGCGCCAAGCGAGGCAGCTGTTAGTACCATTTTTTATAGTCTTTTGGTATGACTCGACCGGGGTTCGAACCCACGACCTCCCGCATTCTAGGCGGACGCTCTAACCACTAGGCCACAAGAGCGGTTTCTGATTGCATTACGTCTGGCATTCTGTATTCTTCCTTATTAGACATAATCGATTGCATGACATCTGGCATACTATCGTATTAGCCATAAACTTATTGCATGATGGCAGTGTTACAGTTAGGATTTCAAATGACAAGGGTGCTGACCAAGGCACTTTGAGCGCGGTCGGACAATGTTTCAAGATCAGGGCATTTCATGTGTGAATGGATGTCATATAGTAACCAATAAAAAAAGAGAAAAAATAAGTAACTTCGACTCAATATCATTTATTTTTCAAACTATACACTATTTGAAACAACATGTAACTAAAAGCTAGGCTTCTTCTTTATTATAGGTTATAGGTTTTGGGTCTGTTGCTGTCTCATCTGTCCTGGTTTCCTTGGTAGGTTCATTTTGAGAGAATCTAAAACAAATACAAACGGTCATTTTACTCTTCATGCTCTAATAATATTCATATAATTCGAAGTTTCAAATTTGCGATGAAAATAATATAATAAAACAACAAGAACAACAACAACAACAACAACAATGATAAATGACCTTATGGTCCACACAATATAATTAGAAAATTAATATCATAAAAATTAAAACCATGAAACTTAAAGTATAATCTCTCTCTCTCTCTCTCTCTCTCTCTCTCTCTCTCTCTCTCTCTCTCTCTCTCTCTCTCTGTATAATGTAAAAAATATAATATTTTTTTAATAAAAATAGTTACTTTTTCGTTGAATCATCATTCTCGTAATTGTCAGATATGTTAATTTTATTATAAAGGCAAATCAACGTTCGTATTCCATTTCATCATTGTATTGACGTTTAGAAAGAAATATGTCCGTCTACATATCGTGCGTTCTGAATAAATTAAAGTCAGTTGTCCAATTAATCGACGACGAGTATAAATGAAAAAAGAAAAACAACAGAATAAATTAAATTAAATTGAGGGCTACTGCTCGTCAATAATTATTTCTTTATACACGCATGGGTAAGAGTATATGACCAAACAAGGCTGCGGTTTTCTGTTTTCATATGCTTTAAAGCAACACATACCCAACAGAAACGGTTTTAGCTTACCAATACAACGAGTCTTGATGACGGTGCAAGAATTGGGGTATCAGATAAAAATAAATAAACATTTCGACATAATGAATAAATTGTAAATAAAATTCAATTACCGAAACTATTCTGTCACTTTCCTCTTATGCTTAAATCCCGTCTTTGCAAGTGAACTCTGTGTGGTAGGCATTCTCTGCGTGGACTGCGATCGCATCAATAATAAGCCTTTAGCGATAAAAATCGAAGTTAACCAATGGTACGGTTGTGGCAAAACCGGCCAAGAGCATGGTGCCAAAACAGAATTAAACGTCAGAAGTGAATTATCGGGGCACTTTAAAATTTGATAGGGGTGTTCAAAGCCATTGTAAATTTGACAGGGCGCTAAAAAGTTGGGCAGGGCGTAGCGCCCCTCTAATTATGCTTAGCTGGAACATTGACTGACATCTGGCATACTGTATACTTCTTTATAAGCCGTACTCATAATGCTTGGCGTTTATATTCTTAATTACAAGTCGTAATCTACCTACACGACACATAGCATTCTGTATTTCCAATTATTTGCCATAATCTGCTAGCATGACATCGAGCGTGCTGTATTCTTCATCATAAGCCATAATGTGCTTGAATGACAACTGGCATACTGTATTCTTCATCATGAGCCATAATGTGCTTGCTTGACAACTGCCATGCTGTATTCTTCATTCGTTTCAGCTACTTTAAATATTATGAAACAACGTAAGACCGTGTTTATCATATAACTGCAGAGGCTTTATGATGTTCAGTGGCTTAAATAGACGCTTATTGTTCTGACACAGTGTGTTTAGATGACATGAAGTTGTAAGACTAATGAGATGGAATGCCATTTGTTAAATTAAACAAATTTATTATAGGTACTTTATAAGGCATTTACTTTGTCGATAAGAGCAATCTCATTATCTCCTCTTTGCAACAGAAATATAATAATGAGTTATAAGGGGCAGAGCTAAATGCCGCTGTAGGACGTGAGTAACTTACGACTCGCGGAATCCATTGGAGGATTGGGTATAGTATTGTTGACATTAGACGATAGTCACACTGGTACCTCTTTGGGGAATATTAAAGGAAGAGTATGATTAAGTAGGTTTGATGAGTTTAACGCCACTTTTCAGCACACGATTGATTAGACCAGTATATTTATTGGAGAAAGAACCAATGAAGACCCATGGACCCAATCGAAGCTGGGAAGATTTCTCACATACCCACGGTGGTCGAGTCGAGACTCCAACTCACACGGACAGAGATGATATATGTGAGTGATCTGTAAAGGCGAGCGCCTTAGATCACTCGGCTACCCTAGGCCTTAGACCACTCGGCCACCCTAGGCCTTAGACCACTCGGCCACCCATAGGCCTTATACCACTCGGCCACCCTAGGCCTTAGACCACTCGGCTACCATAGGCCTTAGACCACTCGGCTACCATAGGCCTTAGACCACTCGGCCCTATGCCCCATATTAGCCCTATGCCCCATATTAATTGGATATTTAACTTTCTAGAATGAATAGATATCCGCACACGGAGAAAGTGACCTAACTCAGGGGTACATCAAATGATATCAAAAGAAGTGTGTTGGTTTTTAATTTTTTAACGTACCTTTAACAGTTTGAGTCACATCGCTACGATGTCTTCAGTGTGGCAGGTAAAAGTTATGTCTAACACTGTGTCAGACATGTGGCATCATGTCCCACCCAGCCACATTATCATGACACCAGGCCGACCAGTCCTAACATTAACTTCTTAATATTGAGCGCCATGCAAGGCAGCTGCTGGTACCATTTTTAAAAGTCTTTGTTATTAACCCACGACTTTCCGCATCCGAGGCGGACGCTCTAACCACTTTGGCCACCGGAGAGGTTATCAAAAGAAGTTAACTTTCTACATACGCAGGAAACGCATAAGCAGCGAGTATAATAAAGGTACATGAAGAACTTGCACATTTATATCATTATTATATTGTAATAAATTTGGAGTATGCGCATTTGGTTACGCGCCCTGTTTTAAGGAATTCTAAGATTTTTGTGATCACTTGTTTGATTATGGGAACTCGGTCCTGTGAAAATATTCCTCAGCCCGAAATAATTAGACAGTTATTAGGAGCAAATGTCACGGAGTGAAGTGTTAATGAGTTTCCATGCTGCCATGGTTTACTTTTGGTGAATTCAGGTCACAGCCGCATGCGTGTCCCTGTCGTTCCATAGTTCCTATTAAAATCTAGTGGTGTAGATTGGTTGTGTGACTCCAGGTGCAGTATTTATGATTGGAGATTGGTAAATTACACAATGGAATAGACAAGAAGGGACTATTCCGTCGTCAGCAAATACTGTTTATGTCGCCATGGTGGCAAATGTGATATTGTTTTACAGGCGAAACGTGGCTCAAAACCATGATTTGACTGGCCTAAGGTGGCGTAGTAAAAATAGTTCCCTGTGTTGGGGGAAGTTGTATAGTTTTACGGCGTGATCTGCTAACAGTACGGAAAGTTGATGAAGAGAAACCATGCAGATGTACGGTTGATAGACAATTAGAAAGTTGTGAGATCTTTGGTCTTGTATTGATTGGAGTAAAATTATTTATAGAATGGACACGTTGGGATTTCTAATTTACAACAGAAGTTGTATGGAAGTCTTTGGAATTAGGGTGAACTTATGACTTCTAGCGGAATCGCGCCAGGGTTTGACACCGCTCTGTCAAAGCAAACACCCCTGGTTTGTTACAACAAAATTTCTCGTCGCAGTGAGTGGGATGTTTGAATAGTTCTGTAATAGTTGTAAGTGATTTGGTTTGATTGTGTTTAGTACAGTCTATTCGTTTGCAATTAGAAAGACGTGTACTATAAAATTAAAAAAAATAATTATAATAATAATATGATTGAGCTCCTTTAGAAATTTCATTTTGGTTTCGCGACATTTAGTCTGCGAAAGTAGATATATTTATTTTCTCTTAAGAAAAATGTTTAATTTGGTTGCATATGTTCAGTGAAGGATGGGTATTTTATCTAGAATCTAATACAGCGATGATACAGAAATAAAGTTATGATTTGGAGGGCGCTGGGATTAGACAAAATGTCAGTCAGAAGGAGCGTGTTACATTTTCGACACGTGGTAGATAGTACTGGGCAAGATGAATCCTCTGCATACCAGGTTCATGAATTTGGCTGTATAATCTTTAATTAACTAGAGAATAACCGCTAAAAATGAATGCTTGTTTGACAACCCCCCCCCCCTTAAAATTGCATAAATTATATAGACACAGATTTGACCAAGATAATCGTTCATCTCGCTCTATTTTTATTTTATTAAAATCTCATAATTTCGGTTTTGACAGACCTGCTCCGTTCTCTGTGAACTGAAACTTCATACATTGGTCTGCGTATTTGTGAATAGCGACCATTGACAAACTTTATTTGACAACACCCCACCCCTATTTTTTTAAATTGATAAGCTTTATACTGAATTTATTGAAATCCCATAACAGATTTGGCAATAAGAATAATAACAACAATAATAACAATAACAATAACGATATCTCTACACTTATTTGTACATGATTTGAAAAATTATTTGATGTTGACACTGATATGGATCGCCTGGTTATAATAATGACTATTGGGGGTTGAGGTCGTAATGGTGCAGAGTGTCTGCTTGGAAAGAATAGTGTCCATTTGGGAAGTTCGGAAGGACAGTCCATAGCACATGGCAATTAATTAGCAGCATGAAGTAGCGGTACTGCACACCGCTGTATAGTTGAATCGATTATGTGATGGTGTTCACACTTTTGCTTTCGGGAGGGGTTCTTTTAGAGCCATATTCGGTCGCTGTAGCATTGGCCCATTCGTAGTGAGTTAGTTGTAAGAAGATAGGATCGGCTGACCAAGACTGAGTCGAAAAATATATTTTGCGCAGGTGCGCTAAGGTCTTTTGGGAGACGTGTTATCCTAATGGAAACGTAAACTCCATAGTTTTTCGGTTAAGTAGGAATGGTCCTGCGTACATTTGTTGTCTTGTTAGTGATTTATGTGTAGAGAATTCTTTCCTGCAGCGAATTTCGGAGAGTTGTTATGTAAGAGTTCGAACCCGGATAGCTGGTCGGAACATTTTCATGTTGGATTCAACTTGTTAATTTCTGTTCATTGTTGACATTTAGTTTACTTTTAAGCA
>JAECUM010040664.1:0-14857 GCA_016617855.1 Megalonaias nervosa
ACCAACATTCCCGGCTTCTTTTGACGATATCAATAGTATTAATCTGCCTATGATTTCGACTACTGATGTATATATTTTTACACCTGTTCCTGTTTTTGCTTTTTCAGCTTTACCTAAGCGAAGTCTATCATAACCATTAAATACAGTTCTAAAATTTCGTCCTTCAGCTCTGGATTTTCCAGTTCTATATTTTTCTGCAGCATATTTAAAAACACCAGCAATAACACCATCTCTGGCTTGCTTATAAAGTTCTATGAAATCTTTTTCTTCAGCTTTATCAATTTCATCTAAAGCTTGTTTACCATCTTTAATTTCTTTATCTAATATAACAATTATAACATCATATTCATTTTGTGACCATTTATCAATATTATCATCATCTTTAATATTATTTTCTTTCATAAAAGTATCATAATCTGAGTCTTCTATGTTCTCTTTTACCATTTCTTTTATTTTTTTTCAATTTGCTTCTTTCTTTCAGTTTCAGCTAATACTCTTTCGGTTTCCTCTGGACTTTCAGTTTCGGCTAATACTCTTTCGGTTTCCTCTAAACTTTCTGCTTCCTCAGCTTCTTTTTTTACGTAATTTCATGCGATTTTCATCTTTTATTTTAAATTTCCTGAGAAAGTTCCACGTCCTACCAAAACCTGTTGGTCTGTTCGCAACTGCTGTTTGTTGAAAGACTCTAGGGATAACACCGGTCCTGATTTTTTTAGTTAGTTCAGTCATGTCTTTGTCTTTCGTAGCTTTCTCTAATTCAGCTTTAGACGTATGACCATCTATCGTCATTTTATTTAAATCTGCAATAAGTTTATCATATATTTCGTTCGGCCAAGTTTTTATATCATTAATAGCATTTATATCATTTTCTGCTAAAAAATAATTATATTCGCTATCAGTTATTTTATCATTTGCTTTTCTTCTATGATATCGTCTTTTTTCTTCAACATCTAAAAACTTTGCTGTCAACTCACGAATTTCTTTTTGTTCTTTTTCAATATCTCCTAATTTTTCTGATAATCCTGCTATAAGATCTTTGGTTTCACGTGAAGTTAGTTCTGCTAGTCTTCTTTCAAATTCAAGTGGATTATTCAACAGTCGTCTTATTTCAGTTTGTCTAGCAAAAGGATCAGCAATATATCTTACAAGGCCTCTAGCTAAATTTAATCTTTCAGCGTCAGATTTGGCAACAAATTTTGCGGCAGCTGCTTCATGTTGTTCTTTAACTAATCCAACTAAATCTTTTTCCTGTAGTTGCTTACGTTCCTCATCTGATAACTTTTTAGTTTCAGGTTGTTTTCCAAGTAGAGCCTCAGTAACTAGTTTGAGAATTGTTGCTGCTGTTTCTGCTGCAGCCACTTGACCACGTCGTGCTTGTTGAATCATCTGCCTAAGTTCAGCTTTAGATTGAACAAGTGTTTTTAGATTTTCTATATGTTTTCTGTACTTTGCTTGTCTTTCCATTTTATTATATATAACTTTTATAAAAAAAATTAAGAGATGAAAGACATAGAAAACAAAACATTACTGCAGATAATTTTCAATACAGCATCTAAACATCTTAGCTGGATCACGTGTTAGTTTATCAAATAAGAAAAAAGTTATATTTAGCCGCTGTCGCCTTATGGTAAAGTTCGATAAATTTATCTTTAGTTATATCACCACATTGCTCAACGTTGTCCAGTCCAGGGAATAATATAAAATAACCAGTGTTTCGTCTGATAAATCTGTCAACATTATAAAAACCTTGTGTGAGATAAATAGAATTGCATTTTTTATTACGTGACAGTGAAAAATATGATCTTATTTTATTAATTTCTTCATTATTTAGCGGAATATGGGCAAAAACTACTATCTTATGTTCATCTGAATCAAACTGATTAACTGGAACAAGTTCTTCTGGTTGTTTGATAACAAAAAAATCTCCACCAGCATCAAGATCATCACGAAGTTTGTTATTATATTCTCTAAGTAGCTCGTACTTACCCTGTTGTGGATTAATTGTGTAAATATAAACGCGATCGTAATTAAAATTATCGCCCAGCAGTAAAATTCATAAGCAGATTTGTTTTGCCTGATCCAGTTCGTCTAACAATAAGATAGTGACAATCTGGAAGTTCATTGTTATGTTTATGTTTCACCAACCTCTCTGTATCAAAATTTAATATCGGTGATTTTGCCATTGTCATATAATTGTATGTTATATAATTTACATAATGAGCCAAGATACAAAATTTGGAACAACATTAGGAGATTCATCGGCTGTAAGAACAATAACAAACAGCAATACTGATTTATCAGGTTACCTAAAAAAAAACTGGTGACAAAATGACAGGAAACTTGTCTGTCAAAGCAACGAGTACTAGGTTTAGAAACAGGATATCAGCCAATAAATTTTATCAATACACAAACTGTTAGTTATGCACAACTAAAATCCGTCGACAATAAGAAACTAGATAAATCTGGCGGAACTTTAAGCGGTAACTTAGATATGTCAGGAAAAAATACTTATACATTTGGAGACCGGGTATCCACCAGCAAACTAAAATCAAAGTCAAGCGGTAAGTTATTTACAGTTGAAGTATGTGGATAATAACAAACTTGATAAAACCAGCGGAACAGTTTCAGGTATTATTAACATGTCAGGTCGACGAGTGTTAGGTTTAGAAACTTCATACCCGCCAGCAAATGTTGATAACACACAAGCTGTAATTTATGAACAACTAAAATCTGTTGACGATAATAAACTTAACAAAGCCGGTGACACAATGACAGGTAACCTGTCTATGTCAAATTCAAAAATAACCGGATTACCGACAACCTCGACACCAGCTAATGAAACTGATGCTTTTAGTTATGCTCAGTTAAAAGAAGAACTTACCCCATACTTTAAAAAATCTGGTGGACCAATTTCAAGCAACATAAACATGAGAGACAAAAAAATAACTACGACATGTGTTCCAGTTAACCATAATGATCTGACAATTAAAGCGTATGTTGACAGTGTATCTGGTGGTGGTGCAAAACGAACCAAACAAAATGTTGGGTATATTCCAACACCTTATAAGGCAACTGACAACCAAGTTGGTTTTGAGGTAAGCGCATCATCATATTATCCTGAAAATTATCCTTATTACGCTTTCTCTGATAAACAGGAATGGACGACCAACGGAGAAGTTGAAAACTTTTGGATTAAAATTAAGTCGCTATTTGGCAATTTCATTTGCGAGGTCGATTAAACCCTAGTGTTGGTCGAATTCATAATAGACTGTTTGAAGGATCAAACGATGACATCGACTGGACAACATTATACAGTGCAGCAAATACGTACATTACAACAACACAATATTTTACAATCCCGACAGAAAACACTGTTAGCAAGTACTTATATTTCCGAGTTTATGTTATCGCTGCTGAACATCCATTTCCAGGACTGACAGCATTTCAAATATATACACTCGATGATCGAATTTAATCTAATGCTATAAAATAATGTCAACACAATGGTTTATAGACGTTGCGAGAGATATTTATGATTATATTTTTAACGCTAAAATAAACGTTTGTGACGAATCACTATCAGCACGTGTAATAAATACCAGAGAAAAAATTCAGTTCGAATGATAAACTCTCCATTATTAGAAGAAGAAAAAAATGTTATTCTTGTTATGCATATGCGAGGGCCACAACTGAAAGAAGCAATAGAAAACTTCAATGTGATAAGAAGATGCTGTTATCCTGATGATTGTCTAGAAGAACATAAACAAGTTGAAATCCTGCTAAAAAAAAGTATTGCTCGAGCTTGATTTTGGAAATTTGGATTTGATAATAAAATCGGACTTAATAAAACAAAAAGTTTACGCTGAAAGAGAAGATGTAAAAAAATAGTATACAAGGTATCCATGATAGTCTCGACAAAGTAGCAGAATCTAGAATAATAGGAACAAAAAGAAACAAGAAATTATACAACAGTTTTTTAAAACGAAACATTTTTACGTATCTCGGTATGTACTACCACGACAAAGAAACCCTCATTAAAATCGTTACTATGACGGTTGATGCGGAATTATTTATTAAAGTGTACTCGAACGCAATTTTGTCAATGATACGTAAATGACTAGAATTTGATCCGATTATTGTTAGCAGATCTCTAAAGATAATCAA
Source organism: Megalonaias nervosa (assembly GCA_016617855.1). Lineage (NCBI taxonomy): Eukaryota > Metazoa > Mollusca > Bivalvia > Unionida > Unionidae > Megalonaias > Megalonaias nervosa. Next base: position 4,165 of record JAECUM010040664.1, read on the forward strand.
AAATTTTGACGATGACATTAGTAATCTTAGTGATAATGAGCAAGAAAAGTTTTTTGATGAAGTAACAAAGAAAAAGTTGGAAGTAAAAATTGATTCTTATTACGACATAAGTGAAGAAGATGATATTCCATTTCCATCAATCCAGCGCTCTGGACAATTGTCATTACGAAATTATTACAATGAAATTGAGAAAATATTCACAAATCCATATGAAAAAATAATGTTAAAAATAGCTTCTGTTATTGGTCTGTTAACAATCGAACTAGATAAGCAATGCTAGCAAATTTCGTGGTCGCATATGCAACTATCAGACAAGATCTTGTTCTCAAAAATTTAACGTTAGATCAAATAAGCTTGGTATTAGGGTATATTGATGAAACAGAAAAGGATTACAGTAATTTGGTGAATAAAACAGATTTGTATGAACGTGAAGTAGGAGATACTTTTGATTCATATACTTGGTTAAAGCAAAAAGAGATACTAACAGATGAACGATATAAGGATGCTTCGTTAAATGTTTATGACAAGTATAGAGAGTTTTTAGTTGACAATAAAAAGTTCCGTGAGTTTTTTGATTCGATTGTTGGTGCTAGAGTTTTTAATATTGTATAAAACTGTAAACAAATATTGTATAATGGAAAAATATCATCTATTTCAATCATATTTCAGAAGAAATTACAAAATAAAATGTTGAAGCATTAGTACAATATTATAACTTTTATCACGTCTGATGTGTAAAACAATGTTATAAATACTACCGTAGAATACTTCGAGTAATATTATATTTGCCACTGCTAATGACCAGCTCTGGCATAATCTCAAGTGGAGCATTATGAAATCCATTTTTGTTAATAATATCTGTGTCGGTGTCTCTCTTTCAACAGCTTGTAAAAAGATTGAGCCCAAACTTGAGACGAAAACAAATACTTGTAATATAGCAAGTATCACTTACAAAAAGTTACTTGATCAGACACGATCTTATTTGCAAGGTGGAAAATATGATATGGACAATTTAATACGCGAGCTTCGCATTATTGACAGTATGTTAACGGATATCCTATCAATGAAAGTCAGCAGGTATGCAAAAGATTATCCTAAAATATGGTTATAGTAGTAGATGTTTAATTTTTTATCTCATTATCAAAAAGTGCGTCAATAAATGTCATCAAATCATCTGACCAACCTCTTATTCGTTTGTCATTTTCAGTTGCGAATAACCATACCGATCCATATGGTAACCAACTTGTTTGATGCAATCGCTTATTAGTTTATACCAGTAGAGCTTGAGGCTGATTTGATTGAATTAAATCTCTTACAAAATTTGTTTGTTAGATCAAATCCAATATGTCGGATTGAATTTTAACGATACATTATATATAATATTTCATTGTTTAATATGAAATAAATCTAAGGTTCGGGACACCTCTCCAAATTTGGGAGGGTGGGGGTCTCTGGTCTAGAATCCTCTTTTGGTTCAGGATCCTCATATTAGTATACTCCTATGGTCTCTCTATCTTATCTGACTCACATTCCACTGACACAGAGAAGACACAGCTAGGTGACACCCGGTCAAGGGAGATTGATACCTGATCGACCAGGAATGAAGATCGGCAAGGCCTATGACCGCATACTAACCCTTACTCAAAATAATAGATGATCAGTATTGCAGGATTTTCCCAAGCGTATCTGAGGCGAAGAAAAAGCATTGTTTGACTATGTGACTCAGTTTAGATGAGAGGGTGATTTGCTTCCGTTAACTTTCACAAATAGAAATATATATATATATATATATATATATATATATATATATATATATATATATATATATATATATATATATATATATATATATATATATATATATATATATATATATATATATATATATATATATATATATATATATATGTGTGTGTGTGTGTGTGTGTGTGTGTGTGTGTGTGTGTGTGTGTGTGTGTTTCCTACAATGAAAGTTTCCATTAAGTATTAGTTAGTTTAGAAAATGATAATTATGACGCTCTTTTTTAACGGAGGCTTTGAATATGGCTGTTTTCCTAACCAGTGGAGGCAGAGTATCATCAGTCCGGCGAACCAATGCCGTGACAAAAGCCACCCAAGCAATTACATAGGTATCATTTCATTCACTTATAAACCGCACTAATGCTATCTACGGGTGAAAAGGTGAGATGAAGTCATCCGTCTGAACTCGGCTTCCAAAGTGAGAGATATTGTTTAATTTCGCTTTTAGGCAGTTCTGTTTACAGCATAGTGCTGGAAAGAAAGAACAATTACTCTTATATGTTCTCAAATAAGTTGTTATTCATTACGAAACTGGCAAAGCAATGTATACATTGGCATAAATGTAAATGCTATAGCAAGCATAAACTTCAATTCGAACCAGAACAATTAGTGTCATCTGGATTAACATGTATATGCAAAGCGTTATTTGCGCAAATGAGGTGCTCAAAACGCAAGAACAAAATAGAGACAGGTAGGCTCAGTACAATTGAGGGAATTTGGAGGTATTGTTAATTACGTCTGAAATGTAAAATTTATTTGGACCACTATGCTTTTCTGTCCAGTTGATGATCATCAAAGAGTTTCGTTATTCTTTTACGTAAGAGTTATACTTATATATTAATTATAAGAATTCTTTATTATTATATCATGCCACTTTGTGTCTACATAGTTCTTGCTTATATGTATTAGATACACAATTTTGTTTAAAAACATAAACCTTTTGCCATATAATTAAATATACCATGAATGTCTGGATCATTTCGAGGGTACAAGTACGATTAATATTAACTTTTATCCAATACGTTACTCAAATCATTTAAAGAATACAACTGCCTAATGTACAAAAAAGTTAGTAACCTCATGACCTGCAAACACAAAGATTGTAGAGAAACAAATTTTTATTCAAGAAACTAAATGCATCAAATGTTTCATCTAGAGTCATTTCTTTCAGTTTATTTAATGTCTTCATTCGTTGACTGCAACTCCTCTAGCCGATGTGATTAGTCATATTCGTAACGTGACCGGATCAGCTCCCTTGGAACATGTGACCTGTTAAATGAAATACACGTCATATTAGTTTCACGCAGAAGTTACTGTGTTCCATTCAAAGAGACAATATTTTATGAGGTGAAGAACATCTGTATAGTTAGATCCACAATGGGTGGACCGTTGGCCTCTTTACTAGGCTATCTTGTCTTAGGCAAGTGTCGTCTTTTAAGCCATGCGGGTTATTTCTTTATTAAATGGAACAGAAATAGACTTACTTGTTATATCTAATAAAGTACTTCAAGATGGATGTTTTGGTTATTCAGAAACTAGCATTGTACTTTTAAGCTGATTGTGTTAAAGTTTTGAGTATGTCACAGACGCCCAAGTGAACCGCAATGGCTAAACTTGTTAACATAGGTCCAAGAATATATAATAACAATCATGTAATCTCTTGTGTAAATTTTAAGCAGATCTTATCTTCTCGGCCGCTGCTAGCACCGTGAGCGCAGGTTCGAGTCTAACAGGTACCACGTTGAGTAATCTGATGAATAATAACTACAGGGTTAACTGTGGTATTGAAATAGAAAACTGGAAAAGATTTCTTCCTACAACTCCTGTCGTTAAGATCGCTGGTGGAGCATTGTCTATTCCTCCTGGTAGTATGCTACTCTCCAAAAGAGAAGCAATGGTAAGTAGAAAAAGATAATGATATCATGTTGCATGCGATAAATATCTCTAAATCTGAGTCATCCATGGGACAGATATAGGGTTGCTGAATAATGGGACATATCTGTTTACGGAGAGTGGGATATGCAGAATAAATACACATAGGAAAAACAGAGTGGGTGGAGGCTTACTGGATACTGGAAGTAGTTTAAAATAGACTCTTTATGTCAGAGTATCAATGCAGGCTCAAAAACAATAACAACAGTTATGTTTGCATTCCAACGAGTTAGAATCTACCTTAAGTCATATTGTACAAGGAGTGTGGAGTCTGTTCTTCGAATGTCTGCAAGTGAACATGTCAAGCAGGCACACTCGAACATACGAGTAGGCGTTCGAACGTAATGATTTTTATCAAATTTCTTTTTTAACAGGACTTAAATAGCTACATTTATGAGACTGATATTATTTGCTGGAAGAGAGCTGATTTGAGTTTAACTTCCGTATTTCTGCAACAGCGTTTACGATTGGCAAAACTATACCGCATCAGATCAAAATCAGGTCTGTGTGATCTACACTTCTTGTTCCCTTTGCTTCCGTGGATTAATGTAAGAAAACACTGTTAGATCTAACAATAATTGAGAATATCCTGGTTTTAAATAAGTCATTGTCTGTAATGTGACTAATGTAATACACGCAATAAAAAAGCAATTTTTTTTTTAGTTTTTCATTTTTTATTTTTTAAAGCGTATATGAGCGAACAATTGGGATGGAAGACAAAATATGGAAATGAAAGGAGTCTTCGGTCGAGGCAGTTCTTGACAAAGGTCTTGTCATCCTATTATGTGGAACATTATTCATGCGCGCTGTTTTCAGGTTGAAAACATGTATTGAAGCATATGTGGAAAAGGACAGCTCCGATGCCTAAGTTGTTAGAGAGTTCGCCTCGAGAGGTCGCGGATGCGAACCCTGGTTGAAACATGCCAAAGACATAAAAATAGTACAAGCAGCTGCCTATCTTGGCACTCAGCATTAGGATGCTAGTGTTTGGACTTGACAGCCGTGTGTATTGTAATGTGACTCCATGAGACATAATGTTACATGTCTCCTGTATGATGCCCAATGCTAGATATTATTATAAACTGCCACACTGTAGACATTGTAGCGATATGATTAAACTGTTAAAGGAATGTTGAAAATATATATCATGCACACACACAGAATTGACCAGATCGATGATGGCGGAACACTACGTGTGATACGCGCCATGTTTTCCATTCCGATAATATATTTGGTTTTTGTGGAAAGCAAACATCCATTAATATGTAATTGGCATTTTGGTGAAAGTCTCAAAATTGCCTGCTGAAGATTGCTGAATATATATTTGGAAGGAGAATCAAGGCGTAAAGTTATTTTTGCGCCATTCTTCTGCAACGCCAAATGAGACCCGATTTATGTGCTGAAATACATTATATATAAGGAAAGGATACAAGAGATATGTGTATCCATTCTCTTTCTTATGGCCATAAACCAGCGGAGATGTGGAAAAGACACACACACACAACCCCCCCCCCCCATATATATATATATAATTATGATCCGCCCATGGTGCAATAATGTGCATATATAAACAGAATTGCAACTCTGTGCTGTCGATTCTAGGAATATTGATCAATGGTGAATTTCCACTCATTAGTCATTAGTAACGTATGTAAATAACGATAACAAGTATTACTGACCCACGTTTTCTAAGTAAAGGTAATATGGTAATCGATTTCATCGCAGTCCTTTCTGCTTTCCGTTCCCCTTCCTTCTCATGCATAGGGACAAAATATGCAGAAAGATGGAGTGAGAGAGAAAAATAATTTGGGCTGGATGAAAGCGTTGAAACTGAACTTACATCAAATAACCTACAAGAATATTGTTCGTGGTAACGGTATGTGTACACTTTACTTGGGATATATCTACAGTGTTTATGTAATCAACGATATGAAGTGCAATAGTCTGTCGATACTATACAGTAAATTTCTTGGCTGCGAGGCACACAGACTGTAATGTACTTAATGCTTTGTTATTGTTGTGTTTGTTTTTGTGGTTTCTTAAACATATTATAATGTCCTTAAAATCAAATATTACTAATTAAAAATTAAAATGTCAAAGGCCTCTCTCTCTCTCTCTCTCTCTGGACTATCCTAGCAAGATACGACCAAAATCCACGAAAAGACGTGCCGATGTCTCGGAACCTATGAATGATGGAAACTGTCAAGTCAAATCGAGTAAACGAAAAGGAGAGAGAGAACTGCACATGCATTAAAATATTATAATTAACTCTTGATGTTTTGTCATTTCGCCTAGTTTCTATTCCACGCTAATTTCTATGCGCCTGTACGTGAATGGCTAAGCGTTCAGTGTTCAAGACGCTAACCATGTCTTTGTAGTGCTCTACATTCTTCATTAAAACCATCTTTCATGTTTAAATCATAAGTGTGTATAATATTGATTTAGACAATGTGAATAAAAATACAGACTTAACAAAGAAAACAATCAACTAATCATTTTGCAATGGTGATTATGAATAGTCACAAAGAGCAAAGATGTGAGTTCATTCATTCACTCGGTCAATACATGGTTACCTGTAGCCAATCTTAACTCCGTTTCAAGGGCAGATATGTATATTTGTATATGAAATACATAAAATATACGTATAGTGTGTACGCTGTATTAATGATATACCACTCGTTGTATAAATTTTCATTAAATTGAAAATTTATACATCTCGCGGTATATCACTGATACAGTGCACTGTTATGTATATGTAATTTAATTATTTGTTTGTCAGTTTTATTTTTTTAAATTTTATTTTATCCCATTACATGTTATTGTAATGATAGCTTTGTCTACTGGATTTGAGATTTTTTTTAGAAATTCAGTTCAGTTCTGTTTGATCTGATAAACAACCAGTAGTTGAAACGTTGTATCTAGTTTCTGACCTTGATTCAGAAATCAGTAAGGGTTCTAGTAAACAACTTCTTTTATTTTTTTCCCCAGAGGAAGAACCATTGATTTTAGCTAAAGCCATATCTGGAGTACGTGACAAATAGCGTGTGTTTATTGTTACAAACCTTTGGTTTTCCCAGTAGGATGAATTTTTTAGCCCCATCCGGGAATCTGTTTTGCGTTTTCGTTTAGCATATATCTCATGTTCTCATAAGAATTTGCCATTTGGGTTCTAAATTTTTGACACCTAAAGGTGTTTTGTTTTGACCTGTTTGAGTTGAATTTTTATTTATTTGAAATTAGTAATTTATTCACCCTGGAATACAACTGTTCCTAAGCTGATTCTTGGACAAAGACATTTATCGAAACTTATCCGGAATCTCCAACTGGAATATTATTTTTGCAATTCAACAAAGAACTGTTGACACATCAGAACATCGCTCACTATCGAAGACGCCATCGCCTTCCGTCTTGAATTTCATCGGGATTCGAACTGTGATTTATTTAGGACTTTTTATTGATAGGATTTCTATTTTTAATTCTTGGGTTAATTTTGAATTTGATTCGCAAACCGTAAGTCCTTTTTCTCATTTTTACCTTCTTTTTCTCGGGAAATAAATTATTTTATTAACTTTTACAACGCTTGTTGTCTTCACTCATTTCTTGCTACTCTTTGTACGAGCCTAGACACGCAACAAGACAAGTAGGTTGCTTGTCCTTGGGATATATGAATTTTAGCTAAAATATTTCAGAAATTAGTTTTCTGAAATTTAAATTCCCCATGTTTTTGAATTTTTTTTAAATCCCATGTATTCTTTCACATTTGTTTGAAATCTTTAGTGAAATCAACCGGCTTTTTCACAATGTCATCAAAAGTGGAGATCTTTCTTTCAAATCCTACCGAGGAGAAGTTGGACTTTTGAAAAAAGATGAATTGCTTCAACTTGCCAGAAAATATGATCTTTCTGAGGCAAAAGCTTCTTTAACGAAGCAAGAAATAAAAAAAACATTTTGGTGCAGTATTTGGTAGAAAAGAGTGTTTTGGATAAAAGTGATTTGGTTTCGATCAGTAAGTCTGTATAAGACTCTGACATAAAAGTAAAGGAATATAAATAAAAATACAAGATGGACTTAAGAAAGCTTGAACTTCAGAAAGATAAAGAAGCAAAATAAATGCAGTTGCAATTGGAGAAAGAGAAAGAACAAATGCATTTACAGTGCACACTGTAATAATTGAGTCCAGTGCTCCCTTAGCCATTTCAAATTTTCAGCAACTTTTTCAAAATAAGGAAAATATTTGTCTACTTCGTTTTCGCTAAATGGGGGCATTAACCTAATATTCTTGGTGATATCAAACCTTGAATTTGTATGTGAAGTGGGAATGTGCATTTGGCTTGCCAGCTCTATTTCTTTCACTCTAAATTGATATTCCCTCTCTGCCTTCTCTCTTTCCATTTGCATCTCTCTCTCTCTCTCTCTCTCTCTTCTAATTGCATTTGTTCTGTCTGTAACTGCATTTGCCTTTCTCTCTCTCTTTCTTCCTTATCTAATTGCATTTGTTTCTCTTCTTTTTGTCTCTCTCTCCTCTTTCTCAAATTGTAACTGCATTTGTTTCTCTCTCTCCTCCTTCTCCAATACCATGTTTCTCTTCTTTCTGTCTTTCTCTCCTCTTTCTCAAATTGCAACTGCATTTATTTCTCTCTCTTTCTACAGTAGCATATGTTTTTCTTCTTTCTGTAATGTGATGTTCATGGTCTAGTGCTACAAAATGTTAAATGTTTATGTTTTCTGTTTTATAGTGTTGGGTCTGACAGTACGATTTTGCACAGTGCTTGGCATACAAATAAGAGTATTTTTAATTTTGTATTCACTTCAAACAAAGAATAATACATAGGAAGATGTCACAGTAGGTATATATATATATATATATATATATATATATATATATATATATATATATATATATATATATATATATATATGACCAGAATTTACAGAATATATGCTATCAGTAAGGCATATTTAAAATGTATATTTATAACTGTAATGATATGTGACCGATGTAATCAGTATACAAATGAGGGACGTGACCTAATTTATCCTTGCAAGTTATTTAACACTTTATCACTGATGTCAAGAATACACATTTTACAAAAGCAAAAACACTTTAGAACTGCTCACCGATATGCTCACTTGCACGGATATGCTCACTAGCACGAATATGCTCACAAAGACGGATATGCTCACTTGGACTGGTATAATACCTTAAACGTGAGATATTATAAAGTTAAGATATATTTCGGGACATGCTATATGATAGAAACGGAGTAGTCACTATATAATAATGCTCGGCACATTTTCTTAGTTTTTTACCAAATAAAGTATTCTACAGAAAGAGACGTGGCTTCTGTTTCTAAACACATATGAGATGTTTCTTTTATTACCTTATGTGAATTTAATTAATATGTCTAAAATATAGGCTGTACTAAATATGTTTACTTTATGTGGTATAATACGTTTCATATCTAAGCTCTTTTTTCTGCTTAGATATTTGAAATAGAAAAATAATTTTCTCAATAAAAAATGTCATTCATTCCAGCGTTATTGTATCAATCATCGCGGCCATCATCGTACCGGGAACTGCATATTACGTGATAACTAAGCTGATTTTAAACTTTTCTATCGAGACCAAGATGGTGCAGTTCAGTGAATCCCTTCCCGTCACAAAAGACACTCATAGCGATGGTTTTCGTAAAATTATTCCCTCACTCTCATCATGTAAGTGTCTCATCTTACTATCGTCTACATAAATTTGCACAAAACCCTTTTCACTAAATTAGATTTTCATTTCAGATGGCTATCACTTATTTGAATAGAAAGACTTCAAGTCGCCCTATTTCTTTTACATAGGTCTTTTCTATCAGCAATCAAAGGTTTGTTTTACATAGGCATCTTCCATCAGAATTCAAAGGATTTTGTTTTAGATAGGGATATTCCATTAGCATCCAAAGGTTCTGTTTTAAAAGGGATATTCCGTTCGCATCCAAAGACTTTTGCTTTTCAAATGGATATTCCATTCGCATCCAAAGGTTTTTGTTTTACAAAGGGATATTCCATTAGCACACAAAGGTTCTGTTTTACAAAGGAATATTCCATTAGCATCAAAAAGCTTTTGTTTTACAATGGGATATGCCATTCACATCCAAAGACTATTGATTTAGAAAGGGATATTCCATTAGCATCCAAAGCCCTTTAATATATTATACCGATACTGCTTAAACAATTACATATATTCAGTGGGCAGGACCTAATCAATTTATTCATTATCATGTCAGCTAAACGTACACTGAAGGTGATGTATGGAAGACGTTCCTCTGAAAGTGATATACGGAAGTCGTACCACAAAGAAAATTGAAGTCTTTTGCATCGATGGCTATTCGTTTTTGTAAATATATTTGTCTTCAGCTATATTGTATGTAAAGTAATAAAGGTGGCATCAGCGACTTTGTGAATCATTTATCATTACAAAAATAAGATCGAATGCAGTCGCTGCTTTGGGATATCTGGTTTTAGTAGAGACTCCGTAAGCATCTAAAAGATTGAACTCTGGCATTATTGCACCGATGATAATTTTGAACAAAGATATCAAAGGTTTCATTAATATTATTACGGGTGTGTTATACTGATATATTTATTGTAGTGTATTCTGCTAAAGGAAGCGTTCATACGTGTAAGATTAATGAAGACCAAAAATTCAGATGATTTTTCAATATTATAATACTGTTAAAATGGTGCAATTCATGATATCATTTCTATTTTGTACAGGTATCGTTGTCCAAATATTGTTAGCTTTTTCAATGTACAGTAATGCCGTTAAAATCCTCAGCACAAAGCAGGCAGCCGGAAGTCTGAGTGCTGTGAATGGGATCCGCTGCCTTAGCATGTTTTGGGTCATCCTAGGTCACACATACGCTTTTGGATTTAGATTTGCTTGCGAGTGATTTAGTGTATATATATATATATA
>JAECUM010040665.1:0-21152 GCA_016617855.1 Megalonaias nervosa
TATATATAGAGAGAGAGAGAGAGAGAGAGAGACAGACAGACAGACAGACAGACAGAGAGAGAGACCTCATCATCATCAGATCTGCTAGAGTCTTTGCATGGCCTATAAGAAAAACAACAAAGATACTCAGTGTTCAGTGTGAAATCTCTCTCAATATCAAATTATTGGAACAGTACACTGCTTTTAAATTGTCATATATCTATGGAGTGGATGGTAGGCGAGACGTCCAACACCGAGAGTAAGCAGAAAGTGAGACACGTATCATATTTCCACGAGTGTAAACTTCGTGTCATCAATACAAAGATGTAATGTATTTGAAAGTGATAAAACATGTTACCATTATCAACAGGGTAGACTATGTATTTAACATGAGTTCAAGGTGTTACACCTACCAACACACACGCGCGCACGCGCGATTGTGTATGTGTGTATTCAATCATAAAATACATGCATTTCGAGTTTGTTTCCAGTTCATTGGAGGATAAATCTAATTCACCTACGGAATCCAAACCTGTCATACAGAACCCAAACGTCGTATTTTATTCATATGCCGTAGCTCCAAGTGTTGTGATTCTTAAGTATATCACCACGGACATCAAATCAGAGTATTGGGAAAGAGTTTTTAAAGACCTGAGTCTGAATCCCACCTTAGTAGCACACTTTTAAAAACTCGTTTGGAAACCGATATTGTTATTAAATACAAATCGTACCATTGAGTTTGGGTATCCCTCTTTCTTCTCCCATTTTTTAAATGTGTCAAATAAGTAGGGTTTACATGTGCCATGGAAATAACCCAAGACAATATATTTAGAGTGCACCTATGTCGTGGAAGCTTGCTACATACCTATTTAATCTTACATGGCTGATCTGTCGTTCGACACAGATGTTCAATCTGTTAGTCCTGATTGGAAACCTAAACTTTTGTATAGCACAGTCGGCCTGGAACAACTTTTACAAGTTGAAGTGTTCAATAACACTCCTCTTCTAAAATGGCAAATTATTTTTTAAAAATTACAATACACATTTGTCATTTTAATAAATGAAGTCATATTGGATGAAAACACCCGATTTTGCCTCTGGAGATAATGGGGGAGTACCGTAAGTAGCGAAGAGCAGTTTATGGGCATTTGATGGTATCTATAGCCGAGAAATTAGAGTTAACTGAGATTGGTCAGAATGTTTAAAAATGAGTTCTCAGATGAAAGTGGAAGCTAGTGTGCAAAAGGACGCCGAACGAGAGAGAGAGAGAGAGAGAGAGAGAGAGAGAGAGAGAGAGTGCGATATTTCAGCACACGATATACTATACATGGCGGCCAACATAACTGGTTGAGAAAGAACCCGGGAAAACCCAGTTAACAAACATTTTTTCCACAAGAAGCAACTATTACGACTCTTTGGTCTTAAAGTAAGTAACAGAATAGAGCGAAAACCAACAAGTTTTGTAAAATTCAACAAATAATTAATTTCTCTAGAATACAAAGTGAAAATTTAAAAAGAACTTACGATATTGCGAATTAAATCCCAAATAGTCACAAAAGATTTAGCACAAATTCAACTGTATAAAGTTCCAACTGAATTACAGAGGTATTCCAAACGTGTTGATGTGCTTGTAGTCTCGAACATGGTAATGTATTAATTACCTGAATAGTGATGATGTGCTATAGTCTTCGATGTATCACAATAATATAATCCAAGAGTATACATGAGCAATTTGTATTTCAAGTGAAAAATGGTTTGAATAAATAATTGCACCAAAATGAAATACTGAATACAACAATAAGACTGGTTCCGCCTCAGATGTTAAATGTAAGAATTATTAAGTTCTCAAGTAAACAAGATTATAAATCCCTCTACTTGACCTAGGTCGCATTTACCATTTTCTGTCACTTAATGGAATTTTCTGTTCTAGAACATTCTATGTTGTCATCAAGATAAAATCTGTTACTGAAAATATAATTAAGAAAAACATGGCAAACATCAGGTAGACCAGGTATTTCCATGGGGAACACTAATGTCCTAGATCCAGACCAAAATAATCATGCATACTTGCATGATAAAGATCTGGATACTTAATCCACAATCAGAGAAAATTATATATATATATATATATATATATATATATATATATATATATATATATATATATCTATATCTATATATATATATATAGTTTACAAATCAATGTCCCTAGTCAAGTACACAGTGAACTTAATTTTGGACGATGTCAAGTACAAAATACAATTATACATAACATATAATCATGTAAAAAAGACCCCTAACAATTACAAAATATACATAACACTACTGGCAAGCTTTCTCACAAACCCACAGTGACCGAGACTCGAACCCACACGGACAGAGGTAAGATGGTAATAATCAGTAAAGGAGAGTTCTTTAAACAACTCGATCACCTGGGGACCCTGGCTGAAATCATGCATTGAAAATTTAAAAACTTAAGAAAGACTCAGGGATTCAAGGCAATATTAAAGTCATGGTCAGAAATGCCCCCACGTTCTGAGAAAACGTAACCCCATGTTCATTTTGACACTTAAACTTGGTACACACCTGGTCACTTTAATGAAATCGAACGGTTTGTACTATAAACCAGATACTCATAATAGTTACAACAAAGCGACAGACAGATAATTGAGAGACAATAACTATGGCTACAGCATTTGAACTTCAAATGAGTTTGCCAATTGCCACAATGTTCTGATTTTTGCGAAGTGTATATTCATTTGCAAGTTAAATTCTTGCAACTGTTCTAAAACATAAAGAGAAGTAAACAGAACGTTATTCTTTAGAATTTTCGATACAGACAGACCTATGACGCAACTTCATAGTATATATCTAGTCCTCACCCCAGTTACGTAAATGTGAATTTACAGGTGGACATACGCTCTCTCTTATAAAACAACAAATGCCAAATTAATTCGTTAAATGTATACATTAAATAAATTTAAAGGAATGTGTGAACACAAAGAGGATACATGACGGCCTCGACATATTTCTACACCGTATCAAACTCATTCTTTCCGCCCACTCGGAACAAAACACATATGTGGCTTTGTCTATATATTGATGGCCAGTGACTTAAGTCTGTGTCGCCCGAATACGATTGGTTAATAAGTGTCATTATTCCCACAACAGTGACGTTATTCAGGTAACAGAAAGTTTTAGAACAATCGCCTGAGTTACAGTGATTGGTTGGTAGCTTCACGTTGTCTCGTTTCTTCATGATGAGAAAGTAAGTATCTTCCCTAAACATGGAGGATGATAGTCATCAACGGTCTCATGAAAACCAGAAGTATCGCTGTTATCAGCGAACGAATTAAATATACGTTCAAGGCAATGTTACGACTAGTTTCAAATAACGCGTTCTAAAACATTTAGTGGAGTTTGCATGCCTTTAAGAACGCTGAGCTAGTTAAAGATTCTCCAAATCCACCAGATGTAGTTCGGAAAGAATGGATGTAAGGGTAATTTGGTAATTTTATTTTTTATGATTTTCATCGCAATGTTTACTTGTCAAATTGTATAAGCGATAGAGGCATAACTAGACAATCATGCATCCTAGACCTCCCGATGGCTAAAACGCAAGAAAACAAATTTTAAAATGACTGTAAGGAAACTCGGTTATTACTTATATCGTGCAGTAAATGTGTCCAAAAAGATACTTAATCGGCTCACCTACGATAAATGAGTGAAATAACGTCATAGCCTTGGTACGGTATGAATTTGCGTGACATCTTGTTCTCGTTTAATCATTTTCCAGACCGTGGTGTTATATCTGAGAAGGTATTACACTTGTCAGTACTAAATTGGATGACTTCCTTGTGTAACTTTAAGGGATTTCCTCCACCCAGTTAAACACCTACCATCAAAGGAATACATGTTGCTGAAATGTCTTCTTCGACGTTACGCTAAATATACTTTTCTATTGGCAACATTAATTGAGAGAGAGAGAGAGAGAGAGAGAGAGAGAGAGTGTGTGTGTGTGTGTGTGTGTGTGTGTGTGTGTGTGGGATTTTTAACGTAGCTTTGACAATTTTTCAGTCATATCGCTACGATGTCTGCAGTGTGGCAGTTTATAGTGATGTCTAGCACTGGGGCATCATGCCGCAGACATGTAGCATGATGTCCCACCCAGTCACATTATCCTGACACCAGGCCGACCAGTCCTAATACTAATCTCTTAATGCTGAGCGCCAAGCGAGGCAGCTGTTAATACTACATCTACTCGATGGATGTTGATGATAAAATGATTTTCATGATTGCGGGATCGCGCATGCGTTACCATACCTGCGCTTGGTATGCGGACAAAGTAGAAGGCTTTGACCTACACCAGTAACTACAATGCAAAATCTCTATTATCATACTACTTTTGTACATTTTGAACCACTTATTGAAATAATCCTAGTGATTTTCTTTTTAAATATTCGAAGACTAAATAATCAGTGCATCCACAAAATTAAATGTAAATATAAATTGTTGATTCACATCCACAGCTTTCCAGTGTTACAGCTGCAGTATGTACATAAATATGCAAAAACCTGGCATACTCTTTTGGAAGAGAAAAAAACGAATTTGTATCTTCTGTTCATGCCTTCATCTTATGAGAGAGAGAGAGAGAGAGAGAGAGAGAGAGAGAGAGAGAGAGAGAGAGAGAGAGAGAGAGAGAGAATTACTAAATTTATTCCCTTTCCAGCATTTTACAGTTTGTGAAATCAGGCGTGATTCATACAATAAATCATGAAGCATTGTCAAATCGTTCTCGAAATTTCCTTTGCGTGGTTTTCTTTTTGTCACCATTTCCTTCTCTTCCACTCTCCACATTCTTTCCTTATTACCTTTATGTATGTTTGTTTCTCTTTATTTTCCTTCCTTGTCTCTTTTTTCTTTTTTTCTTTGAAAAATTATAAGGTCATTATTTTTCATCAACCTACCTATTCCGTAGCTATTTCTTAATTTGTACGTTTGACCAATTATTTGTAATATTTTCCTCAATCGAGGTGATCTCATTTTTTCCTGTCAATCCAAATCGAAAGATGAGAAAAACCAAAGATGCATCGATTGAAATTTTGAATAAGTGTTGCCGCCCTTGATGCCTCCGGTAAATATTATTATTTTTATATTATTATTTGACAGCCAGTGGGTACGAGTTGGTAGTGTTGGTAAGTGGTTTTCGCTGGTTTTATTTCAAGAACATATATTACAACACGTTAAGTTGAAATAGAATTTGAGGTTTTAAAGGAGAAAGGTAGAATATAGCGCACATAGGGACACAATCAGATGCTGATTACTTGCAAGACTGCGTGATCATTGGGACTCGTATGGTTGTTGTTGCGTACAATATGCCTGTGTGCAGTATAGCATATAATAAATCTACAGCGGTTTCAGTAAGAAATAAAGAAGCAGAGGGATGAGAGCTGAACCTCGTTCTTCTGTAACGCCTCAAGTGGGAGGTTATCCCCCATCCTTCAATGTTAAACCTCGACCCTGATATTTATGTTTTGGGCGTCGATATCAGGGTCGAGGTCTTAGATTGTAGGACTACCTCTCCCCATTACGCTGAAATATGTTAGGGTGGTCAATCGTCCGGTTTTCATCTGGTCTGCCCCTTTCTTACTGTCATCTTTTTGCGTGTGTGCAAACGAGTGCCCAGTGTTCTTGAGTTCTGTCAGTGCCACCGGCAATGGTGTCGATATATATATATATATATATATATATATATATATATATATATATATATATATATATAAGTATATATATATATATATACTGTCTTTCCTTGGTGGAAAAATGTGAACTGTTTAAAAATACATATTTTTCTGTATTTTAGAATGGATAAATCGTATGGGTCGGGGTTCCTGGTAATTGTATGCACTCCATCATGTTGAAGGGGTCAGGAAAAAAAGTTTATGCAAAGTCATTAAGTTAATTGATAATGTTATTTGAACCATTGCAATACGTTAATAGTTCTTTGAATGAAGCAAAACTTAGGATAAGTTTCAGATTTGGAGAGTAAAATGGGGCAAAGACACGAGAACTGGAGGTCAAATATACACAAGAAATGATGATGTCCTCTTTTCACCCTTCTGAACATGTGCAGCCAAAGTAACCAATCGAAAACAAAGTCCATATACATTTAAGCATCTGATTAAATAAAAATCTCTCAGAAACAGAGGTGTTTAGATCCATTCAGAAGTAACCCCAACAATCTGTTTCCCTCACCCATTTCAGATGAAAATGAAAAGAACTTCCAGTGGGGTCAACGTGTCAAAGATTCCACTTTTGTAGAAAACTTTTTAAAAATGCCTACTGGACAACTTGAAATGCGTAGTCATTCCTTATGATACCATCAGTGTGACATTAATTGCTACGTAAGTATATCATAGCTCTCCGAACTGTGGGATAGACTGAACATAAATGTAGCATTTCCCTAGGCAATTTTATAATGGTGCGTTGCCTTCTCAATTTTTTGAGGGCCTGGCCATTTCTTAAATCATGCCAGGTTTTTGTTTTAGCAAGAGACTTGCCCTTTTTATCTGTTGCAAAATGCTTTGTCTCATTTCTCACAAATATAAACAATCATTTATGTACTCAATTTAACAAGCATCAATATGCAGTGTGACCCTGCTATAGCATGGCGGTTTGGAGTCCATAGAAACCGAACATGTTATAGACCGAACCGTGTTATAATCATATGTGTCCAAAGCCTAACCTGTTCATTCTGTACCAGATAAATATTGATTAACACAACAAGGTATGCATAATGGATATACCAGTATTTTTTAACCAACTGTTCACGGCAACCTGTACACTCAGAGGCAACGTTAAGAGATGGAGCTGAGTAGATATGATCAAATGAGTTATCTTAACCAATGAGAATTATCTTTACAGCCGACAGAAAGATATAGTCAGATTTGTTTATCCTAAATGACATGCTGATCCTTGTCCATTCCTCCAAGAAACTTAAACATGAGCTAGCCATGCGTTGCATCTAATATTATCAAAAATAATGTGTTTTGATGCAAATAATTTCTGATTTAATAGTTGTCAGTTAATAATTTTTAGGCACTCATATAAATTATTGTTTCAAAATAAATCTAAAAATCAAATAGGACAAATTAACAGTACTATAACTATTCTATTCTTAGATGGGCAAAAATACAAGTGTACACCAAATGCACCTGATTGGTTATAGCCAGTTTTGTATTTTGAGTGAGAAATTGCAGGATTCCCACAAGTTATGAATAAAGCATACCATTTCGGTGCTTTTTGTTAACATTAATGAAAGACAAAGAAAAAAGAAACATGAGGCCTAACAAAGATGGGAACATGTCACCAATATTCGTTGTAGTTAATTAATTAATTAATTAATTTATTATTATTATTATTATTATTATTATTATTATTATTATTATTATTATTATTATTATTGGTAATAGTATTATTTTATGAATGTAACTAATCATACATTGGATTTTTATTCAAAGCATTACTGCCAGATGTGTATTTTGGAAAGTGAAGATGAAGAAAAGAACTAAATTAATACTGAGAAACATCATTTCAAAGATTTGTTCCTGCAACATTTTGGGTGGACTGCAAATGTAACAGTTTTTATTTTAGAACCTTAGAAGTCAAAATACTTCCTTTGCATATTTTGTTAATTTTACAATAATAATAATAATAATAATAATAATAATAATAATAATAATAATACCAGTATCAATAATAAGTACAACAGCAATGACACTTCGTGGTAAAATGACGCGCAGTGTTTTGTAGGATAATTACCATCGCCTGTTCTTATCCTGAGAGAGGCAATCAAATTAAAGAGGTTGCAATATCTGTCTATTATTAAATGTGGAAAAAGAAAAATGAATATACAGTTTTACTAATTACAGTGTGTAATTTGTCGAATTTTGAAGAAGTACTGAATCATAAAGTTGAATAAATTGTGCATTGAAGTTATCAGAGTCAAGCCAAAAAGGTCTTGAAAAAGTTCACTGATTTCTCTTATTTCATCTCTGCAACATAAAAGGGTCTACATTTAAGCTTCAGTGGAATTGACCCAGTCATCGTAAACGTGTAGTGACAGAGTACATTAGAATTACCGACCGTGTCGGTTGGAGGAGACTTTATGTCAAATGATTGATCTTCAAAGGAAAGCTAATTGCAGCATATTTTAGGCTGTTAAAATCTGATGAAAGACATGATTATTTTGGGGGAAGGTTTAGGAACAGTTGTGTCCGATTGGTCAGGAAACATTAAGGCGTACACTTTGGGAGACTGAGAATTTATAGGTAGCAACTTTAGACAAATTTCTTTAGTCCTATTTTGCCTTGTGAGAAGACAAAAGGTCCGACTCCTTGGGAAACTTAAGAATAGTGTTTTCCCTCGTAGGGAGGCCAGATAGCTGTCTTCAAAGGCAGACAGGCTATAGTGCCAGGACGCACGATTGTGTGGAAAAGAAACAGCATTAAGGTACGCAGTTTTAATTTCCATATAATGTTCTATTTCATTTGTTTGGTTTTATGCAAATGTGTTGATATGCTTATGATTCCTGCATGTATCGTGTATTCATTTCGTAGGACTCTGTTGATACGTTAGAGTGTTATGCAATTTAATTCTTCAACAGTTATTAGTTCATTGATAGAATGGACGGATTTGTGAGGTAATCCTAGTTTTCAGATGTGTAGTATTTCATAGGATTATATGAATTAATCCTAATTTTCAGATGTGTAGTATTTCATAGGGTTACATGAATTAATCCTAATTTTCAAATGTGTAGTATTTCTTAGGGATTTATGAATTAATCCAAATATGTAGAATTTCTTATGGTTATTTGAATTAATTTCCTTTTTCTGTAGGATGTTACTGTTTAGCGTGAGTTAATGATAATTGCATATTTATATATGATTTTGCAATGCCTAAATGATCTTGCATGTTATTGGTTACTGGAAGCTAGAATTTAGTGAATCTTATACAATAGTAATCGAATATTTATCGTATTGAGTGGAACTGATTAGCTGTAAGGAGACGTATAGTACTGTATGCTGATAATTGCAGAAAATCAAATACCAAAGTTTGAAAAGCAAAATAATAATATTTCAGTAAATGTTTTCGGACTAGATGAGCGTGAAATCGTGTATCCCAGATATATTTCAGAAAGAGCCTCTCAATCGACAATAAACTTGCTGTTTTATAAAAATTATTACGTTTGGATCAAAAATTTTAACGGGCTTTTTGGCAGACAGTATAACAAAGACAAAAATCAAAAGTATTTCTGTTATCGTTGTTTACATGGGTGCGCTGATAATGAAAAATTACAGAGGCACCTGGAGTATTGCAATGACGTACAACGGATAACAATGCCTTCTAGCGATAATAATTTGCTACAATTTGTCAATCATAATCACGAACTAAAAATTCCTTTCGTGTTATACGTCGACTTTGAGTGTCTACTACAGCCTGTGCTTGGCGTTGAAAATAACCCTAATCAATCTAGTACGAGAAAAATTCAAAATCATATTCCGTGCGGGGTAGCGTATAAAGTAGTATGTTATAGTGATCCGAGTTTATCAAAGCCTATTAAATTATATCGTGGTAAGGATCCGGCTGTTTGGCTTCTCAAGCAGTTGACTGACGAAGTTGATGATGTATTTATACGTTTAAAAAGAACTGTTCCAATGACAGAATTAACAACTCAGCAGAAATCTGATCAAGAACAAGCAGAATTTTGTCACATTTGTGAAAAAGTTTTTGACGATAATAAAAAAGTACGTGACCATTGTCATCTAACAGGACAATATCGGGGGGCGGCACATGATAAATGTAATTTAAGGTTTCATGCTCCAGATTTTATTCCAGTTGTTCTTCACAATTTCAGAGGATATGACAGTCATATTATTGTAGAAGCTTTTGGTAATGATGAAATAAAGTCTCGTTTAAAACTTGATAATGTAATCAAGTGCATTCCAAATAATTTTGAAAAGTATATGTCGGTTACGCTAGGTAAGTTGCGTTTCATTGATAGCCTGCAATTTATGGCGGCATCATTGGATGAGCTAGTAAACAGCGCTGTAAGCGCTAGTAGCGAGTTTGGTAACCTACGAGATTGTTTTGGAGATAAATATAATCTATTAACAAAATAAAGGAGTGTTTCCGTATGAGTACCTCGACGATTGGAGCAAATTTGATGAAATTTCTTTACCCGACAAAGACAAATTTTATTCGCAACTAAAAAATGAAAACATAACTGATAGCGAATATAAGTACGCACAAGGTATTTGGAAAGAATTTGATTGCAAGACGTTTGGCGATTATCATGATTTGTACTTGAAAACTGATGTATTATTACTCGCGGACGTATTTGAAAGCTTTAGGAAAGTGAGTTATATCAATTACGGACTTGATCCTTGTTGGTATTACTCTTGTCCCGGGTTATCTTGGGATGCTCTGTTAAAGTTTAGTAAAGTAAAGTTAGAGTTACTAACAGACGTTGACATGTTTAACTTTATCGAGAAAGGTATTAGAGGCGGTATTAGCGTGATAACAAAAAAGTGTTCGAAAGCAAATAACAAATACATGAGCGAGTACGACCCCGATCTTGTATCGAAGTATATCATTTATCTAGATTGTAATAATTTATATGGTCATTCTATGAGCGAATCAATGCCATTTGGCGGATTTCGTTGGATTACGACTGACTAATTTCTGGCGGAAATGGAAAAAAAGATACCTGACAATGTTTCCTATTTCGTTGAAGTTGATCTCGATTATCCTGTTTCGTTACATGATTTACATAACGATTATCCGTTTTGTGCGGAGTCAATGATAATAGACTATAGTCTATTATCTCAAAAACAACAAGCACTAGCATCATCAAGACAAGATTCTAAGGTAAAAAAACTAGTCCCAAATTTACTCGACAAGAGAAATTATGTTTTGCATTACAGAGTTTTAAAACAAGCAATAGACACTGGTCGTGTTTTGAGGAAAGTTCATCGCGTGCTAAAATTTAATCAGTCGCCGTGGATGAGAGGTTATATTAACTCAAATACTTCTAGGAGAGCTCTAGCGAAAACTGATTTCGAGAAAAACTTCTTTAAACTTATGAACAACTCCGTCTTTGGTAAGACCATGGAAAATATTAGAAGACGAGTAAACATCGAGCTAGTTAATGATATCAACCGCCGAAACAAACTTGTGTCTGACGATGATTTTGTAAGCATGAAAATTTTTAATGAAAATCTTGTCTCGATACAGCGGCGGAAAACAAATCTAATACTAAATAAGCTGATTTATGTTGGAGCTTCTGTGTTAGATTTGTCGAAGTGGCTGATGTATGATTTTCATTACAAATTTGTTAAGAATCAGTGGCCGTCAAGTAGATTGTTGTTTACTGATACTGACTTGCTCGTGTACGAAATCGAATGTGAGGACATCTATCAAAATATCTTTGATAACCGACATCTGTTTGATCTCTCTGATTACCCTCGCGATAGTAAATTTCATGACGACACAAATGAAAAGGTTATTGGTAAATTTAAGGACGAAATGAATTCAAACATCATCAAATACTTTATTGGATTACGTAGCAAAATGTACGCCGTGTTGTTAGACAATAATAAAATGACAAAAAAAAAAAGCAAAAGGTTTGCCTCATCATTTTGTTAAAAAGTTTTATGAGATTTGATGATTACAGGCACTCGCTCGACGGCGGTGTTAGTTATATAAGAGCAATGGCTATTCGAACAAATCATCATAACCTTGAAACAGATGTTATTATCAAAAGCGGTTTAAGTAATTTTGATGACAAACGTTATTGCGAAAACGGAGTAGATACGTTTGCACTTGGGTACCGTCGCGATGACAGATCTATACTTGATATCATCTTCTCCGACTAGGGTATGAAATTTTATCCAAACTTTAGAAATAATGTTTGAAAATTTGACAGTGACAAATAGCATCAACAGCAAAATTAAATATCTAACGATAGACGGACAACAGTTGACAGTTGAAATTAGCAATGAAATATCAGGAATATGTTTTAGTAATCGTGACAAGCTAAAACTTTCGCTCATCAAATCTGATAACAGCGAGTATTTCAATTATCTTGAAAAATTAAGCTGTGAGTTATCAAAGGGATTTAATAATTTTCATAACCCAATCAGTCAAGAAAAGTATACTAAACTTACCATTGACCTCGATCAATCGAAAGTATATTTCGTTGATAAAAAATATCCTCTTAACAAACTGCAAATAAAAGATTTATTCGAGTGTCGTCGTTGTGTAAGCGATAGAATAAAGTTTAGTCTCTATTATCACGATGATGAAACATTTCTAATATCTGCAGTTGAAATACTGATGATCGGCGATGAGGTCTAAACTCCTTGATATAATAATAAGCCAGACCTATTTGCCTTGGAGTGTAATACTACTATTAAGTAAAATAAATTCACTTACCTTTTGATCCTCTCAGCGAAGCGCATCTCTGCAGACTGAACACTTGGGCGGCCTTATATAGCCTGGCTGATATTCTCCAGAAGGTTCTTATTGCACAACATTGCATCATCCTTCCGGAAATTGCACAACATTGCATCATCCTTCCGGAACATTCTTTTGACGCAGTTCCAGTCATTCCTAAACACCGCAGTCTATTTTTAGACATTTATCGATCGCCTCGGAATGTAAAAATGACAGCTCTATCATTGGCTATCACCTAGTCCCTGGTCTAAAATGTGGTCTCCGAGCCAAAATCAAACATAGAAGCCTTAGAATGTGAAAATAAATGTTCTATCACTGGCTATCACCTGATCCCTAGTATGAAATAGGGTCTTTGAGCCAAAAATCAATGATAGAAGCCTCGGAATGTAAAAATAAATGTTCTATCGTTGGCAATCACCTGGTCTCTAGTATGAAATAGGGTCTTTGAGCCAGAAACCTGGTTGTCCCCTACTACTTTAGGTGCTTTTTACTGACAGGCACGGTGAATTTAGAGATACCCTTGACCTTAGCATCTACTGGTTAAACTTGTCCATATCCCACGATAAGTCCTAGAAATGTTACACAAGCATGGCAAAACTCACTTATAGATAAATTAATTGTCAAATTTGCATCAGTTAGTTTGTTAAAGAAATTCCGAATTGTCGCTGATGATCTTTCCAGGAGTCGGTGTAGATGATGACATCATCGATGTCAGCATCACCATGATCTAAACCAGATGTAATCATGTTAATTAAACGTTGAAAAGTACTAGGCGAACCTTTCATCCCAAACAGCATCACTTTATATTGATAAAGTCCATCTGGAGTCACGAATGCCAAATTTTGTTTTTGCCCTTTCCGTCGGTGGAATTTGCCAAAATCCTTCCAGAATGTCTAATTTGGTGACATAATTTGCATTTCCAATTTTATTAATACAGTCATCGATTCTTGGTAATGGAAATGAATCTATTTTAGTCACACTGTTCACCTTTCTATAGTCAGTGCACATGCGGGAAGTATTATCTGGTTTCGGAACAAGTATTCATGGTGAACTCCAGTTACTTTTACTCAATTCTATGAAATCATTCTCCAACAAATACTTAATTTCTTGTTTCAAACATTCCTGTTTGAGAGGGTTCATCCTGTACGGGTGTTTTTTTCACAGGTGTGGAATTTACAATTTCAACGTCATGGTGGATTTTATTTTTTTTTTGTAGGAACATCTGGAAATAAATGCTCATATTCAAGAAATAACTGATTAAGTTCATTCCATTCCTTCTGCAGCAAATGTGAAATTTTCTGGTCCAGATTATTCATAATTTCTGAATTCCAAAGATGTGTTACCCCAAAGTCAGTTGAGTCCGATTGCATTCCTTCGCTTAAATCCTCACTGAGTGAGATAGGTACAACTAAATTAAGTGCATGATTAACCTAGCTACGTCTGTCAATAGGCTTCTTTAACATATTTATATGGCAAAGATGCTTTTTGCTTTCGCCTCCCAGGAGTACTGATGATATAATACAAATCATTTACTTTCTTTTCAGTTGTGCAAGGACCATGATACTTAGCCTGAAGAGGATTTTATGGTACAGGCAAGAGAGCCAGAACTCTAACACTAAGCTGAAAACTCCTTTCTTTTTATTTATCTAAAATTTGCTTACAATTAGAAACATAACCGAGAAGATTAATTTATGTTACTTCATTAGAAAGAAGTTTCTCTTTTAACAACTTCAGTGGTCCACGCACAATATGTCCAAAACTAGTTCGAAGTGACTGAATCCTAAAGATTCTTGAACTGATTCCTTAACAGCAAACAATAACAAATAAATGCCTTAATCCTAATCTTTTCCAACATCAAAACAATATGGCCGAATCATATTTTTCAAAGTTTGATAAAATCCTTCTAAACCCCTTGCCTCTCAGTGTGCTAGGCAGAGACTTGAATTGTTGGATGCATAATTCGCACCTAACTTGCTGGAAAATTCCAGACATAAAATTTGACCCTTAATCAGATTGGACAAGTTTAGGAAGGCCAAATTGAGTTTAAAAAAAACTGTATTAAAGCTTTCACTATTGTTTTAGTTTTAATATTCCTCAAAGGAATTACATCTGGGAATCTTTTAGGCGCACACATAATGGTCAAAAGGTATTGGTTACCTGACTTGGTCTTAGGTAAGCGACCGACACCATCTACCATTATTCTGCTAAATGCTAAATGGTTCCTCAAATGCAAGAATAGGTTGCAGGTCAGTATTATGTATCTTCTGATTGGGTTTCCCTACCATTTGACAAGTGTGACAAGATCTGCAGTATTTACAAACATCACTTTTAAGTTTTAAAAGTGATTCAAGATCTTGTTATAAGTCTTACTGATCAGAAAATGACCAGCCAAAGGAGTTTCATGGGCAAAACTATGAATTTCCTGTCTATAGTATTTTGGAACTACAAATTTGATAGTTCACTCACCTCTCGTCAACAGCAAGTACCTCAGGTGGTCTCCATTTTCTCATAAGAACCCAATTTTTAAGAAAATAACAATCAGGTACTTCTTTGACTTCAGTTTCACTAATGGCCATCTGAAACAAACAGGAGATATCAGGATATTTTTCCTGTTCGACGACAAGTGATTGTCGTTTGTCACCCTGATCAGAATAAAGACAATGACTAGTTAAAAGAGGATCACTGTGATCAATACCTTGATTCAAACAAGGTGTAAAAAAATGATCTCATCAAAAGCCTGGCCAATACATGTGTCAGCTAAAGGAATACTTTCCTGATCAATATCATTCTCAAGAGCTTTATTTGCCATAGCTCTGGTAACTGCACAAACTGGGTATAAATCAGGGATTTCATTTTCAATAGGTTCGACTTTCTGATCCAAACAAGGCTTGTCAGTTACAAGTCGATTAATTACAACTTTATCTCCAGTTAGGTCATTGCCTAGTATTAAATGAATGCCCTCGATGGGTAACGAAGACAATTTTCCGACTGTCACGGGTGATAAGACTAAGTCTGATGAGAAATTTACACAATGGAGAGGAACATTAACAAAGCCCCATTCTACTCCCTGAATAAAAACACTCTCATTAGAAGACGACTTCTCAGAAAAAGGCAAAGTACCTGATAATAAATACTCTCAGAAGCTCCTGTGTCCCTTAAAATTTTGATAGCGATAGGATTCGCCGAATCCCCGAAGGGTGGTATAGAACCATTCGACATCAATGGTTCATAATTATCCATAATAAAATCAAACTGGGGTTTATTTGACCAAACAAATGGATTGCTTTCAATACATGACAGTTACCATGATCTTTTAAAAATAAGAACATTTGGGATGGGTCTCTCTTGACTCTGTTGCTTATTCTTCAATTTGTAACAATCGGAAATAATGTGTCCTTTCTTCTTGCAATGGATGCACGCAAGAAGATTTAATGCCTTCTGATCAATCTTATCAGAAACCTGATTTCTAAAAGTTGTGCCAGATTGAGATTTGGCTTGTATTAGGCTGAAATATATTTTTACCAGACGAGTGCTGAGGAGAAGACTTACCGACAAAACAAACTTTATGAGCTAAGGAATACTCGTCAGCTGTACGAACCCCATTTTCTAAGGTTTTGACCTTTTGGTCTTCAAGATAAGTCTTAATGTCACTATGGACACAGTTCTTGAACTCTTCAACAAATATTAGTTGTCTGAAATTTTCGTAATCTGTATTAACATTTTTAGAAGAGCATCACTTATCAAATTGTCCTGCTTGTTCCCATGCAAATTCGACATAGGTCTGGTCAGTTGATTTTCTAGAATCCCTAAAACCTTGTCGATATGCCTCAGGTACCAGCTCATAACCCTTCAAGATATATTCCTTAACCACATCATAATCAGTACTCTGCTGTAGTGACAATGAAACGTAAATATCACGAGCTTTGTAAGTAAGTACATACTGTAATAGTAGAGTTCACTGCTATCCTGGAAATTTCAAAATTTCAGCAATTTTTTCAAAATGAAGAAAATATTGATCTACTTTTTCCTGAAAAGGGTGTACTAACTTGAGATTTCTGTAAACATCAAAAGTGGGGGAGAGCTTTCCACTTGCCAGTTCTAATTCTTTTAATCTAATTTGAAATTCCATTTTTATATTTTTCTTTGCATTTGCATTTATTTTAGCCTATCTTCTTTTTCCTTCTCAAATTTCATTTCTCTTACTTCCCTCTTTTTTTTCCATTTGTATCATTTCTACCTGAAACTGAACTTCTATTATCTCTAATTCCAACTTTTTTAGCTGTGACCCCATCTTCAAAATTTCTGACCACTCCTGGGTAGGATTCAAAACAAAGTTCCCTAATTTAGAGGATATTATAAATGCTTTTTGGTTTCACTAAAGATTTCTAAAGTGTGAAATAATACCAGTGATTTGGATACTTCTAAAACAGGGTTAATTTAAATTTCAGAAACAAAGTTTTCTTAAATATTTCAGATAAATTCAAACCCAGGACGAACACCCAATTTTCCGTTACGAGTCTATGCTCTTAAGCAAAGGAACAGAAAAGGGTGAAAGGCAACAAGCTTTGTGAAATTCAACAAATAATTTATTTCCCTAGAATACAAAGTTAAAATGAAAAACAATACTTATGGTCTTGCGAATTAAATCCCAAAATAATCCAAGAATTACAGACACAAGTCTTAATAATTTAAAGTCCTAAATCAGATTCAGTGCAAGTCCAGAATAAATCCAAAAATTAACGGCGATGATGTGTATGTGGTATCTTGTAAAGTGTTGAAAGTGAGAACAGTCTTTTGTTGAATCACAGTAATATAATTCCAGATTTGAATTCACTATCTATTCCAATGAATGTCTCTATCCAAGAATTTTATGAAAGCACTTTGTATTTCCATAGAAAATAATCACTTGAATTCAATAGTTTAAAACAATAAAAATTCCAGCCCAAAAATGGAATACTGGACACAACATATAATACAATTTAAAAGTGCTAGGTCTTAAAGCACGACTGAAAAATCCTCTTCGATTCAAGATTGTATAGTTCTCTATTTGACCTCAGGTCACAATTAGCATTTTCTAAAAGATGACTATTACCTAATGGAAAATAACCTTCTATGCTCTTGATGTTTACAAAATAAAAACCATAACCTGGATTGTGTAAAATTCACTTAGGAAACTCCAACACCTAGACCTAGACCCAAATAAACATATTTACTTCTATTAATAATAATACTGATTTTAATCCCATGCACATGTAGAATAACTTAGCTATATATTAGTTGTTTACACAGAATAAAATAAAAAAGTCAATTTTGGTCAAGCAGAAATGTTCTCTATTTTGGACAAGGTAATGTCCAACATACAATATTACATTACAATATCATGTAATGAAATAAAACAAAATATTTAAAAAATACTAATAAACAATGAAAATTAAATATGCAAAACAGTAGAAACACGATGTCATTACTATTTCTTCAAACAATCTGGTATCTTTTACAGAGCTGATTCATTGTACATATGGATAATTTTACTGAGGGCTCTCTCTCTCTCTCTCTCTCTCTCTCTCTCTCTCTCTCTC
Organism: Megalonaias nervosa; assembly: GCA_016617855.1. Classification (NCBI taxonomy): domain Eukaryota; kingdom Metazoa; phylum Mollusca; class Bivalvia; order Unionida; family Unionidae; genus Megalonaias; species Megalonaias nervosa. Next base: position 18,075 of record JAECUM010040665.1, read on the forward strand.
TCTCTCTCTCTCTCTCTCTTCCTGCAACTGCTAGACTGCATATTGAGTTTTCACAAAAATATCATGTATCTTCATTGGATTCTTTTTATCATCATCATTTATTGTCGGAATATTTCACTTTTTCCCGTGAATCAACATAGTTATATTAGTTAAGGACGTTTAGGAGCTCCTCATGGCACAATTCAGAGTAGCAAACTTCCGCCAGTAGAGTGGCAACTAGTGTGTACGAATAAGGTGTTTGCCAATATACCGGCTTTAATTTTGAACCTATGAGTTTAAACATCTCCACTTGCACGACCATATAAGACAGAAATACTTCAAAGAAGTTAATCTTTTTCAGTCTGTAGAAAAATGTCTGTCCCTAATGAGTCATAGCAATATATTTATTATAAGAAATCTGTCTTACTAAATCAGTTTGGCTTTTCGTCTTAGACATTCTTTGATAACTCAGACGAATGGTCAATAACATACTTAGAGGTAGTAACATCTTTATACAATAATGCACCGATTATTGGAAATAATGTATCTATACTCATGATGAACATCATATTTAATTTCTTTAAACCATGGCGCACATTATATTTACTTGTATTGTATTTTGTAATATGGTCCGATGGCATAAATTACTCAAAAACAGTATTATTATTATTATTATTATTATTAGTAGTAGTAGTAGTAGTAGTAGTAGTAGTAGTTTGAAAAGGGTGAAAAATCCCCTTAACAAGAAATGTGTAAAAATGTCATTTGAGTGGTAAATAAACTTTATGATGATTAAGTTTAATGTTCAAGGGCAGTATTTGTTGAATATCATTCAATACAGTTCACAAGTAGCAAGTTACATGGTATGACTGTGTGTTTGACATTTTCTAACAAAATGTTTTATATCTGAATCTATATGTTTCTAAAATATTACACTAGTAGTGATGTTTCGAAAATAAGGATAGAAATTCATTTTAAAAATAAAAAAAAAGATTTATAGCTTTTTATTTTTGCCTCATTGTCCGGCTCAACATGTATGCAGAGCCTATTTGTACGGCATACAGTTGCTCATTTCCAAATTTCCGACGATGTCATACAATAAATAATAGTCTTCTTGAAAGTATTGAACATTGTTACTGAGTGACCAATGACAGATAAACTGCATAAAGAATGCAGCAACTGCCAAGATATGTCATCAAGGAAAATCTCCTCGTTGTAGTTCTCTTTTCTCTTTGAACACTTCGTCAACAATGGAGGCAACATCTTATATCTTTAGTTCCACTAGAGTTTTGGATAAATCAGTAATTCTTTCCCAGTCAGATCTCGGACTGCTGAATTTCATCCATTGTTGTAGAATTCTGAAAGTCAAGCTAAAACGTGTATGTCCTTCAGCCTTAAAAGTGCCTATATCAATTGCTTTGATTCCAAGCTGGATTTCCAAAGGTTCGATATCCATGACAGGAATGTTTTCAGCAAGTACTCTTAAACTTTTTTCTGAGAAGAAATCTGGTAAAGTGAAAGTGAATTTCGTTATAGCTAATTCTGGTAACACTTAACCGGAATAAAGGCGTTAAGCGGGATCAAATCCTGGTTATAATGCCAAATTATAATTCTGTTATATATATATATATATATATATATATATATATATATATATATATATATATATATATATATATATATATATATATATATATATATATATATATATATATGCAATAAACTGACAACGAACAGTGCAAAACTAGTATCTAACTAGCCTGAGCGCTTTCGACTCTTAATGAGTCCTTTTCAAAGGCATATACAAAACATAGACAAGACAAACAAATAAGACAGAAAACCGTGGTGTTTGCAAAACTTTACATGGCTGTTTCTACAATAATTAAACCTTTAAATTTATTATGTTTCAACTAGTTTATTTCAACTTGTCGCGGATACTCAACATCCGCAACATGTTGAAATACAGTATAAATATTATTATAAATATGCACGATGGGCGCCATTTACCCGAGGACCTGGATTCGAATCTCCGTAGAGTACGAATTAAAAATTCTCTAACCTGTATGATAGTATTATTTGTATTAAATCTTAATTCTGCCTACTATTATCAAGCATGCTTCTATATAATCCAGGGACAGCACTTTCCGTTCTGTCTGGTGTATATTTATAATTCTATATAATTAATCCTATATACCTTGATTTCTTTCATAGGAATCCGGAATGACTGTGTAGATAGATGAGAATTAGTTATCAGGTTGTCATGCGAGTGTGTCTGCTACGCACGAGTGCATATAACACCGATTCAGCGCCATCATTTTTTGGTGATGCGTGCTTAGTCGTGAAGGAATATGGACTGGTGCGTGCAGGCAATATGATGGGTGCCATTTACCTACGGACCTGGGTTCGAATCTCCGTAGAGTACGAATTAAAAATTCTCTAACCTGTATGATAGTATTATTTGTATTAAATATAATTATTTGAATAATAATATCATACAGGTAGGAAAAGTTTTTTATTCGTACTCTACGGAGATTCGAACCCAATCCCGCGGGTAAACCGTACCCATTACATTAATTGTATGCATTTAGTATGGAACTTTTATAACTGTATCAGTATTCTATTCATTTGGTCGGATCAAACATTTGGCCAGTTAAGATGATATTATACAGAGTAACTTGATGGTTAATAGATATATCATATTTTTAACAAAATTGCGAAATTCCCACCTTGGTACCTAAAGCCTCTCCCATCCGGTCAGTACGTAGGAAATAAACCAATTGTCACCCGCATCAGTAGGCTCCATTTCTCTTGCTCCTTAAATCAAGTCAGAAACAATGGTTATCACTATTCAAGATGTTTATTCTGATATTACTAATATCTGTGTGTTTTCGTTGCTCATCAAAGCAACATGTAGTTTTCTCTATACATTCGTGATTCCAATAATGCCCTTATGAACATCTCGTATATGGTTACCTCTCGACAGTAATCATCTTGTTTTATTGCTGAATTTAAAACATACTTTTGAGTTTTTCTGTCGCTTTTGACATATTATCAAGATTCATTATAAACTAGTTTTTGGTGAATTAAATACATGTATTA
>JAECUM010040668.1:0-12024 GCA_016617855.1 Megalonaias nervosa
TATATATATGAACTGAACTATCGCTGTTGTAAGCAATGTCAAAAAGAACGAAAGAAAAATGTATAAATAAAATGATGAAGACTGTAAAGAATATGACAAAACGTGGTGTGAAAAAAAAAGGCATAGCAAGAAAGAGTACAATCAAGATAGAAAGATGAAAACGGAATACTCTAAGACATACAAGAAACAAAAATACCACTATGATGCAAATTTCAGATTAATTAAACATATCAGAAGTAGAATTTTACAAGCATTAAATCAATTAATTCTCAGTGTTCCGTCTATTGACTGATACCTAATGTAGATATATTTTACAATACTAGAAGGAGGTAATGATAATAATGATGACTTTGACAGATCATATCATATCATCCCATGTTCATTATATTTGTTGTCTATGTCCGAGTTGAACAAAATCTAAAAAGAAACTTTTTAATATGCAGAAAATAGCAATAAAACGAAGTTGCCTTCGAGACAACAGGTAGAATGGCACACTAGAAACGTTGAACAATTTCAGGTGCATAGCTATGAATTTAGTAGATCTTGCATAGCATAATTATTTTTTCTTTAGTCTTGCCATTTCTTTATATTGACTTCATTACAAAGTGTACTTCTTGTACTCATGCAAAACATGCAAGAAGGTCTAGTCGTAATAGGTATTGTAACAAATATTGTTAAAGTCACGGCTGCATCTGAAACAAATCAAGTTTAACGCATTCAGTAAAGAATATATTCATATTCTCGGTTTCATTATTTTCGACTGACTATTTTGATTTGATATTTTCAGTGTTATCAAATTAGCAATCATTGCAAATTAAACAAAAAATATCCACTGAAGTATCTAATACTATTCAAAGTATGTGCCATGTTTCTATTTATTCAATAAACTATCCTTATTATCGATCAGAATCTACTAGCCAATAATTTCACAATGCCAGCTACAACTTCTGACAACTCCGTTGAAATGTAGCAGTTCGAGCATTAACACGAATTTTATGTCTTCTAGAATTCATTTATATTCTTTTTTACGAACTCTTTTTAAGCTAATTTTGCACCTTACTTCTGTGTATTTTTCACTTGAAATAGCCATTTTCAATACATGTTTGTACTCTTCTTATTCTGTTGACATAGAGTTAGTATATTTTTTCTGATTTTCCAATTGTACTTTGTCTACTTTCTTCACAATTTAAGTAATTGTAAAAAAGGATATGAGTGATGATGGTTTAAAATATTCATTTGGAATACCTCTATTTGAAAACGATGATGGAGTAGATGCGCGTCAAATAATTTATGAAACTGTAAATCTTGCACGTAGCTTTGATGTGTTACCATATATACCATTTGGACAAGAAAAAAATTAAAACAGATGAACTGCTCCGTTATTCTGGTAATAAATTATTTTTCCGCCTCTACAAGTTAGTATGCAAGAAATGTGTACAGATCTACTAATGGTGATGTACACATGCGGTTAATTTGAGAATCCCACCCCAAAGATTCAACAAAACATTTAGCACCTTGTTCAAATGAGACATCAAATACGGAAGGTCTTATTATTTCTTATTAAAACATTAACTGCTGAGGATTTAGCTAATAGAGAAACTGTTCCAACTTCTACCTTAACCTATGAATGTCAGGAAAGATTATACAGATTATAAAAAATGGCATTTACTCAGTAACGGCCTTAGCAAACGCGGGGTCCGATTTGGATCATTTTGACGGGACACCCTGGTTTTACGCGATGGGATCCTGTGAACACGGCATTTGTATATAAACTTTTAAACAAGTTTTATGCGATATTGAACTTAAAATGTTCTTCCATCGCTTTAAAATTACGTCTCCTGTGAGCGCGGGTCCCGATTGGGCCAAATCGGTCCGATCGGCCTAAGGCCGGCCCTGTCACCATGTGCAAAAGACAAGCAATGCAAGTACCTAATCAAACAGAGATGTATACAAGTCCACATATCAGAAATGAATTAAGACATTTGAAATATAAAATAAATTATTATACAAAATTCAAGAGTTTGACATTCACCGGCAGGTAGAGAATATGAAATTGCACAAAGGTTATTTCTTATAGCTAAAATAAATAGCGATGATGGGATATTTAGAATCCGTTCGAATTCCCTCATCACGGAGAAAAGCTTCAACTCGAATGTGACGACCGACTGATCACAAGACCTGACGAAAGATACACGATTAAGGAAAAAGCCAATGATCATAAGAAAATATATTACAAAATTAACTACACAAACTAAATATTACTAAGTCAGAACAAGTTGTAAATATCCAGAAACTGAAATATTTAAACCTTCAACTTGGTATGAAGGAATACAATAAAAAAGATAACTTCATAAAGAAGAAAGACTAAAAATATAATTTATTAAAATGGCGTTACAATAGCGTACTAGCTGTATCGACATGAATGCTTATATCAACGCTAGCTTTCTGTATGGCAAACTTGGTCAAAAGTGTGGATTTTATTACACTGTTTCTCCTTCTCCACCATATCCCGTGACTTGAAATGAATCACAGAATTTAGAAGGGTTTAATAAATATTGCTAATGATGTGTTCGGGCTACCCAAAACGGCAACAGCAAGTTTACAGTGTTATTTGCAGTGTCGTGAGTTAGTTATTTAAAATTGCTGGACTAGTTATTTAAGTCCTTCCTAGATATAGAAGTTTTACTCGTTTTTGGCATTAGTGCGTTTCTTATACAATTTTGAAAAGTGCATCTGTCAGCATTTTGCTTGTCCATTCCAGCGGAAAAAAAAAAAACCACAAATGAAAACTCATACTTTTCTATCTGGGATAAGGCCAATTTAATTTAAATCAGTAACAGATTTTAAGTCAAAAAACATATTTCCTCTAAATAGGTTTGGTGCACCAATTTTGTTCTGCATAACCCATAATTTGAATCGCTGTCCGACTTTTGACAATCACCAAAGCGAAGCTGACAGACGTTAAACAGACGAGGGGCGTACCTAAAGTATTTGGCACCCGGGGCGGATCCTTCTTTTGGCACCCGCACACATAATTTTAAAATGTAAACACACAGAAAAATATATTATGTTTGCAAGTAGATTTTTAAACAGTACAATGCTATCACAAGCAAATTGGAAATAACTTTCACATTGGCGAATTTTTCATTTGGTTTGAAAACTTGTACTGCTATTTCAATTCTCCCGATGGCACCCTACCCCCCTTTCTGGCTGTCACCCGGGGCAGACCGCCCCCTCACCCCCCCCCCTTAGTACGTCACTGAAATAGACTGACATAAGTTTTCGTTTATATCGCTTTTTCTTCATATTTACCTACCGACTGTTCAAGTTTGTGATTTTGTCAAAATCGTTTCAAGGTCATATAATTTATGTTTTACATTGTTAATACAGAAAACGTTTAAGTCTTTACTATGATCCTCTCATTTGCTTAAATTTTGAACATTATTTCTTTTACAGATTTTAGCACTAGGAACATATAAATAGATTATGTATTTAGTTTCCAAATTTTTCAAATCACTTTATTTCAATAAAATAGGCCTCTGACCCGTAATGCAAAATTCTATATATGATATACACAATGGAAACGCAGCATTTTCTTTAATACAGATGAGAAATAAATTCTAGATTAACTTCTACACTTATTTCTACACTTATTTCCGAATAGTAACATTTTCACATCATTTTATTCGCATGGAGATTTAAAAAAGCCTCTCTCTTACCATATATGAGGTAAAGACAGGGAACCTACCGCATTCCCCTACAGACACCTAATTATTTGCAGTATTTGAAACAGAGAGGTTTCTCTTACAAATTTGAATCTGCACATCCTCAGTATCCTTCGAGTATTCAAATTCACATATTTCAGCTCCATAGCATAATATTGATTTAATCACTGAGTCAAATATTTTAAACATATCTCTGATATGAAACTACCCAAACTGCTTTTGAAAATAAAATATTCGTGTCAAAGACGTTTTGGTTATGTATTCACACATATCTGACCTTGATATTAATAGCCTCATTATTCCCCATGTGTATGAGCTTATTATCATTATTATTATTCAGGTAAACGAGAAGGAGTCAATATGTTGATCAGGGTCAGGGTTTTGGAGATTTGAAAGTGAATTTTGTAGGCTATTGTGTTGTAAATAATCAAGGCTCATTACATCATTCTAGAAAGATGAGAAGCAAATGCAATTAGATAAGGAGGACAGAGAGAGAGGAAGAATGCTACTGGAGAAAGAGGAGAGAGAAAGAAACAAATGCAAATGCAACTGGAGAGAGAGAGAGAGAGAGAGAGAGAGAGAGAGAGAGAGAGAGAGAGAGAGAGAGAGAGAGAGAGAGAGAGAGAGAGAGAGAGAGAGAGAATTTGAAATGGCCAAGGGAGCATTGGACTCTATTATAACAGAGTGCACTTTTTGGCAAAGCCCGAGACATCCATGCTTCCCTGTCAGAACAGCAGTGTTGATTATGATCTAGTTAAGGAATGCATCTTAAAGGGTTATGAGTTAGTCCCTGAGGCTTATCGGCAAAAATTCAGGAACGATAAAAAAGAAGCTGGACAAACTCTTGTCGAATTTGCAAGAGAAAGAGAGCAGTTATTTGATAGGTGGTGCTTAGCCAAGAAAGTTGATCAAGATTACGAAAATCTAAGACAACTCGTATTACTCGCAGAGTTCAAGAATTGCGTCCATAGTGACATTAAGACTTATCATGATGAGCATAAGTTAGACACCTTAGAGAATGCTGCTCGTACTGCTGACAAGTATTACTTAGTTCATAAAGTTTCTTTTGTAAGTAATTCTTCCACTCGGCAGTCGTCTGGTAAAAAAAATATTTCAGCCTAATACTAGCACTTCTAAATTTCAATCTGGCACAACTTTTAGAAATCAAGTTTCTGATAAGATTGATCAGAAATCCTTATCTCTTCCTACGTGTACCTATTGCAAGAAGAAAGGACACGTTATTTCTGATTGCTACAAATTGAAAAATAAATATCAGAATGAAGACAGACCTATTCCAAATGACCTTATTTCTAAGAGGTCATGGTCACGGTCATGTATTAAAAGCAATACATTTGTTGGGTCTAATAAACCCCAGTCTGATTTTATTATGGAGAATTATGAACCATTCATGTCGAATGGTTCTATATCACTCATGAGTGATTCAGCCAATCCCATCCCTATTAAAGGTTTAAGGGACACGGGAGCTTCTCAGAGTTTTTATTATCAGGTACTTTGCCTTTTTCTGAGAAGTCTTCTTGCAATGAGAGTGTTCTTATTCAGGGAGCAGAGTGCGGCTTTGTTAATATTCCTCTCCATTCTGTAAATTTGTCATCAGACTTAGTCTCAGGACCCGTGACAGTCGGAATAGTCTATTCTTTACCCATCGAGGGCATTCATTTGTTACTAGGCAATGACCTGTCTGGAGATAAGGTTGTGGTTAATCCACTTGTAACTGACAAGCCTTCTTTAGATCAGAAAGTTGATCCTATTGAAAAAGAATTCCCTGATTTATGCCCAGCTTGTGCAGTTACCAGAGCTATGGCAAAGAGAGATCCTGAGAATGATGTTGATCAAGAAAGTATTCCTTTAGCTGACACATGTATTGGTCAGGCTTTTGATTAGGTTACATTCATTCCTTGTCTGGATCAATCAAAAGGTATTGATCACAATGATCCTCTTTTAACTACTCATTCTCTTAATTCTAATCAGAGTGACAAACGAAAATCACTTGTCGTCGAACAGGTAAAAGATCCTGAGATCTCCTGCTTGTTTCAAAGGGCCATTAGTGAAAATGAAGCCACAGAAGTACCTGTTTGCTATTTCATTAAAAATGGGATTCTTATGAGAAAATGGAGACCTCCCGAGATACATGCAGGTGACGATTGGTCAGTTAACTATCAGATTGTAGTTCCAAAATCGTACAGACAGGAAATTCTTAGTCTGGCCCATGAAACTCCTCTGGCTGGTAATTTAGAGATTAATAAGACTTATCACAAAATCTTGAATCACTTCTATTGACCAAAAATCAAAAGTGATGTTTGTAAATATTGCCGACCTTGTCATACTTGTCAAATGGTAGGAAAAAATCAATTAGAAGATACCTAAGGTTCATCTGCAACCTATTCCTGCATTTGTCGAACCATTTCGCAGAATAATAGTGAATTGTGTCGGTCCCTTACCTAAGACCAAGTCAGGCAACCAATATTTGTTGACCATAATATGTGCGTCAACAAGATTCCCATAGGCAATTCCTTTGATGAATATTAAACTAAAACAATAGTAAAAGCTTTCAATAATTTTTTTTACTCAATTTGGCCTTCCCAAATCTGTCCAATCTGATCAAGGGTCACATTTTATGTCTGGAATTTTGCAGCAAGTTATCCTTGACTTCGGCACCCAGCAATTTAAGTCAAAAGTGAAATTATGGTTTGACAGAACTACAATGGGGAGAACTTTTGAGTCTGCTGATGGAGTTCTGTCTCTCTTGCTCATTCTTCAAAATTTTCTTCAGATTAGGTATTACGTCCCTTACAAAGTTAAAAAGAAATTGAATGAGTTAAATTATAATAGTACGACTCCTGGGATGTAAATGAAAGGGGTACCAGTATGTTGAGAGAGATAGCCAGGTTATTCATGCAATTAATTTAGTTGTACCTGTCCCACTCACTGAGGATTTACGCGAATGAATGCAATCGAACTCTATTAATTTTGGAGTAACAAATCTTCGGAATTCAGACATTATGAATAATCTGGACCAGAAACTTTGACATTTGCAACAAGAAGATAAGAATGAACTGAAACAGTTATAACTTGAATATGAGCACTTATTTCCAGATGTTCCTACAAGAACAAACAAAATCTACCATGACGTTAAAACTGTAAATTCCACACTTGTGATTCAACACCCGTACAGGATGAACCCTCTCAAACAGAATTCTTGAAAAAAGAAATTCAGTGTTTGTTGGAAAATGATTTCATAGAGCCGAGTAAAAGTAAATGGAGTCACCATGTATACTTGTTCCGATACCAGAAAAAATCTTTCCGCATGTGCACTGATTATAAAATGGTGAACAGTGTGACTAAAACAGATTCATTTCCATCACCAAGAATCGATGACTGCATTGATAAAATTGGAAATACAACATATGTCACTAAATTTGACTTTCTGAAAGGATTTTGGCAAATTTCACTGACGAAATGGGTAAAGGAAATTTCGACATTCGTGACTCCAGATGGACTTTATCAATATCAAGTGATACCGTTTGGGATGAAAGGTTCGCCTAGTACTTTTCAGCGTTTAATGAACATGATTAGATGTGGTCTAGATAATTGTGATGCTTAAATCGATCATGTCATCATTTACAACGATACCTTGAAAGAATATTTAGCAACAATTCGGAAATTCTTTGACAGACTCACTGATGCAATTTTAACAATTAATTTATCCAAATTGAGTTTTGCCGTGCTTGTGTAACATTTCTAAGACATATCGTGGGACATGGACAAGTTAAACCTATAGATGCTAAGGTCAAGGCTGTCTCTGAATTCCTTGTGCCTGTCAGTAAAAAGCAACTGATGCGATATTTGGGTACGGCTGGATACTATCGGAAATTTTGTTCCAATTTTTCCATAATTGCTGAACCCCTGACAAACTTTTTGAGCAAGAAAACAAAGTTTCTTTGGACTGAAAAATGTCAGGAGGCTATTGATAAGTTAAAAGCCATACTTAAGAGTGCATCAGTTCTTACAGCTTCAAATTTCAGCCAATCATTTAAACTGTCTGTTGATGCAAGTGATGTTGGGGTTGGAACAGTATTGATTCAAGAAGATAAAAATAGCGTTGATCATCCAGTGTGCTATTTTTCTAAGAAATTAAATAAGCACCAGAGAAATTATTCCACAGTCGAGAAGGAGTGTTTGGCTTTGATATTGGCATTACAACATTTTGAAGTTTACATTAGTTCAGCCCCTTCTCCGATTATTGTATAGTGATCACAACCCCCTTACTTTCATCGGCAAGATGAAAATCAAAAATCAAAGATTATTACGGTGGAGTTTGTTGTTACAGGAATATAATACTGACATCAGGCACATCAAGGGAAAAGACAACTTTTTTATTATATGCATATTTGACCTATAGTAAAAAGAAAATTTTATTGTATAAATCTTTCTTTTTTCTTTATGAGGGGAAGTGTTATGTGTATTTAATTGAATTGTTTGCCTGTTAGTTTCATTTGTTTATTTCATTACATGTTATTGTAATGTAACATTGTTTGCTGGACTTGACTTTGTCCAATATTGAATTCATTTCTGCTTGACCTGATTGATTCTTTTTATTTTTTTTTAATTTCATTTATGTAAAACAACTAATAATAGCTTCATTATTCTCCATGTGTATGAGCTTATTATCAGGATTATTATTCAGGTGAACGAGAAGGAGTCAATATGTTGATCAGGGTCAGGGTTTTGGAGAGTCCAAAGTGAATTTTGTAGGCTATTGTGTTGTAAATAAACAAGGCTCATTAGATCATTCTAGAAGTTATTTTCCATTTGGTAATGATTGCTTTTAGAAAATGCTAATTGTGACCTAAGGTCAAGCAGAGACCTATATTATTTTGTGACTGTGAGGATTTTGCCAGTCGTGCTTTAACATCAAGCACTCTAAGTTGTATTATGTTGTGACCAGTTTGGGTTGAATTTTATTTTTCTTCAAATTATTGAATTCAAGTGATTATTTTCTCTGGAAATACAAAAGTGCTCTGGTAAATTCTTGGATAAGGACATTCTTTGGAATTTATACTGAATTCAAACCTGGAAAAATATTTCTCTGATTTAAGAAGAGACTGTTGATACATCAGCACTTTGCAGGCTATAACAGACACGTCATCGCCTTCAATTTTGGATCTCTTCGGGACTTGAACTGAGTTTTATTCAGGACTTTTTATTACTAGGACTAGTGTCTTTAATTCTTGGATTATTTTTGGAATTAATTCGCAATACCGTAAGTTGTTTTATCATTTTTCACTTTGTATTCTAGGGAAATAAATTATTTGTTAAATTTTACAAAGTTTGTTGTCTTCACTCTTTTCTGTTACTTATTTTAAGAGCATAGACTCATAACAATTGTTTTTGTATCCCAGAGATGTGGTTATATACTGATGATTACATTGTGAAGGTTTCATATTTCCTTCCATTCCACTGATTATTTACAACAACCATAGTAACCATAAAGAATAGTACATACATAGGAAAGAGTCTATAGAACGATCCGCGTGATTGTTGTTAGAGGAAAATAGCAAAAGGTATCCGACTTGCGCAGAGATTATGATCACGTGCTAATCAGTCGATTTAACAGTAGCCATAATGGGTGAATTGCTAGCCGAGTTTCATATACTTGTCATTGTATTAGATCATTTTCCAGCTTTACTCTTTCTTAATTCATTTTTTTCTTTCTTCAGAATTCGCTTGATTGCTCCTTAGCAAATCTGCTAGTCGTAGCAAGATTCATACCCTTTGGAAAGATATGACCTTAGTTAGTCATTGACTTCACTAACGTTTTGATATTTTTGTCAAAGTCTTTTCTTGACCTGACACATTTTATCTATCAATCGCTGACTATCGTTGCTCTAGAATCGAATGTGCCACTTGTTTCAGAAGCTAATGTGACGTCACCTTATGTAAGATTGCCTCTATAAAGTGTTCGACACCTGCTACACATCATGCATGGCGGCTGTGAAGTGATCTCGTACCAGCACGTACATGAAAGCGACACAAATGATGTGGAACGACCAACTATCTCAAATTGCACGGGCGAATCGAAATTGAACAATTGGAAGGCAAGACAGTTTGTCTTGCGTCAAGCTCTTAATAGACGACGTACATCAACCAGTTTTAGAGTACACTTTTCATAAAAATGTATTATCTTGATTGTCGCCCACGTATGACATATTATTTAGTCCTTTCAAACGATATTCTGGTATGTTCTGCTATATGACCTTTATCCATTGGTGGGAGGGAATGCGGAGTATGGGGGAAATAACATATTTACCGGTACTTATTAAATCTTGCATAGGCCGTCCGAATAGAGTACCTTGCCCAGTGACACTGTGGCGACCAACCCGGCATGGTTTATGTGGAATTCAAACTCGCAGCCTTTTGCAGTCCGGCACGCTAACCGATATCTCACTGCGTCTCATCATATAATAAAAAAAATATATTGAGTATGGTGGGGCAAGGCAGAGCCTACACACGGTTGTTGGAGGTGTAACTGTTGTGGGTTGAGTTGTTGTCATTTTTGCTATAGACATTAATATGTAAGTAGAAAGATAAGGACGGATAAGCAGAAAAGTAGCATATCCTGTGCCAGGTCACTTTTGTTTTTATGGAGTGTTACATCTACTTCGAATTTATAGATACATACGTACATACATACATACATACATACATACATACATACATACATACATTTCAAAATTACGGCAAAAACTTGGGGTCTTATGGGGTTTGTAGGGCTTTACTATGGGGCTGGGAATTTAAAAATATGGTTGTCACTATGGGGCTAATGGCAATATAACATGGAATTCGCCACACTGGGGTTTATGGAAATTTAACCTCAGGAATCACAAGTTGGCAAATGTGAATGTAGCATGGGATTTTGCCACTGTTACAGGTGACAGTATCTCCTTCTGTGGGAGTTTAGAATAATGGGACACTCTAGGTTTCAAACACACTTTAAACCAGAAATGGACTCAACCTCACTCACTTGACCATCACGTATTATGTCCGACCAACACATATTTTGATAGACCAACATTTATTCACACCTAGTGTTACTGACCGACACTTATTGTGCCATAACATCAATTATACCGACCAGCATCCGAACGAATGGGTTTGGGGAAAAAGAACTGATACACCGTATAAATCAGATGAAAATGAATGACAGAAAACTCACATACACTGCAACAAATCCACAGAGACTAAAAGAAATCAAAACAGTGTCGTCGCATTGAAGAATAAAACAGTTGATTGAGTATAAAGAAAATATAGCAGTTCCGATTCTTACACGCGGGTGGGGCCGAGATAGAGAGAGAGAGAGACAGAGAGACGGGGGGGGGGGGAGAATTGAAGAACAAAATAACCAGAATGGGACATCTTTTTCTAAATCAACATTTTCATGTGACCATGCATGTGTACATCACCATCAGTAGCTCTGTACACATTTCTTACATACTTACTTGCAAAGGCAGAACCTACTCTGTTTCCAGAATAACGGAGTAGTTAATCTGCTTTAATTTCTTTGCATTCTGGTCCAAAAATTGTATATATGTTAACACATCAAAGCTACATGCAAGATTTACAGTTTCATAAATTTGTAGTTGATGCGCATCTATTCCATCATCATTTTCAAACAGAGGCATTTCAAATTAATAATTTAAACCATCATCACTCATATCCATTTTTTCAGTTACTTAAATTCTGCGAAAAAATTATACAAAGTACAACTGGAAAATCAGAAAAAAATATACTAACTCTATGTCAACAGAATAAGAAAATTACAAATATGTATTAAAAACAGCTATTGAAAGTGAAAAATACACAGAAGTAGGTACAAAATTAGCTTAAAATGATTTCGTGAAAAAGAACAAAAATGAATTCTAGAAGACATAAAATTCGTGTTAATGCTCGAGCTGCTACATTTCAACGGAGTTGTCAGAAGTTGTAGTTGGCATTGTGAAATTATTGACTAGTAGATTCTGATCGATAATAAGGACGGTTTATTTACAAACAGAAACATGACACAGACTTGAATGGTATTAGATACTTCAGTGGATATTTTTAGTTTAATTTGCAATGATTGCTAATTTGGTAACATGGAAAATATCAAATTAAAAAGTCAGCGGAAAATAGTGAAACTGAACGTCTGAAAATATTCTTTATTCAATGTGTTAAAGTTGATTTGTTTCAGATCCAGCCGTTACTTTAACATTATTTGTTACAATACCTATTACGACTAGAC